>OY992765.1:24360481-24449622 GCA_963921325.1 Logfia minima | reverse complement strand
AAAAATATACCCCGAGAAATTGTAGGGTTTGTTGTAGACCAAAGCGAGCATAGCAGATGTCGTTGAATGGCTGATGCCATCGAAACCAGCCTTCCTACCCGATAGGCACACAATCATGATATGCATAAGATACCGCTAGACCTTTGTGAGAAAACCCTTGCGATATTGATCGCGTGGGACACCTGGATATCCCATCCTAATCATGCCGCCAGCAATAAAGGCGTTGGCAAAAGTCACCGGCATGTCAGAGTCATCGGGAAACTGAAAGAACTCCCGAATGAGCTGCTCAGATAAAATGATTTCACGATCATGAACCCTGGAAATAAGCCTTGTATACGGGAGATCCGAATTAATCACAGCATTTGTCCAGAAATCCGTGACATGATCACGGTAAATAGTTGTGGTGGCCATGATTGCATTATGTATTCTTGAACGGCGCAGAAAGGCAATCATCGGGCGATACGGCGCTGCCGATTCTTTTTCATCGTCAAGAAAAGCCGTGACATTATGTCTCGGTTCCCAGAAATAAGCGTTCACGTTAATATCTGCCATAGCTGTAAGAACAAAGTAAACTTGGAAGCCGTTAGACATAAACACCTTTTTAAAGATTGACATTTATTTAATTATAAATGTAATGCGACACGCATGTTAACATGTTATGTCGATGAATTTTGCAAAACAAAACAAAACCTAAATAACCGAAACTTAAAATGCGAATGTTATCAAAAATAGAAAGTAATAACGTTTAATATTGGTACCTATCGATGCGTTTGAGTAAGTAGAACACGAAACAAGCGATGAAACGAGCAGAAATCCACAGAAAAGCACAAAAAAATTCGAAAAATTGCGTCGAGCTGTTATGTCGCAGGATCCAATTGTGTCGCAAGTTTTCAAATTTTGTGTCGCTGATAATTAGAAACTAATTACAGCGACACGAGGGTATTTATACCCGGGACACAATGAGCGACACAATATGCGACACAAGCCTTGTGTCGCTGTGTTGGCAACACAATTATGCGACACAAGACTTGTGTCGCTGAAGTCAATCAAGGGTTAAATTTTAATTTTGATTTGTGACACTTAGAAAAGAGATTGAACAAAAACAGATATATAATAATAAAATAACATAAAAGAACGTTTTGAGAGGTGTCTATTTAGGGATCATATTAGAAAGACAAACTCGCAAAACAATATCAAATTTTAGTTCGATTATCAGTATAGTTGTCCAAATTTAAATTTATCAAGCAAAGTTAACAAGCCTGAGAAGCAATCTGTAACAAGACGATTATCAGTATTGTTTTTCCACTTAAACATGTAACACACTCAACTTCAAGCTTTAACAGTTATTGTGAGAGTGAGAATGTCTCCGTGAATCCCACACAGATATACTCCTAGTATCAAGACATGCCAAAGACTTCAATTGGTTAGAGAAAGTATTTGAATTCAACACTTTTAAGAATCAAGTCAGCGGTGACAGGTATGTACTGATGTACAACAAAGCGACTTAACGTGATTCAGGTTTAAGCAAAACCAGACTTGGTCAAACCGTTTGGCGACCTTGTGAGGTATCTTTGATTTTATAAGACTTTAAAGTTCTTTGACTTTTGTTTGCTTAGTTTTTGAATGTATGCTGACTGAAACCAGGTCTGTACGAGCGTACAACAAAGGAAACAGACAACATAAATCCCCAAATGTTGTCAGATACAAGCTCAGGTTAATAAAAGCATGGCAAGTTGATACATAGGAATTAAGACACATTGTCATACATCATATGTTGGTCATCACAAAAGAATAAACACAGATTAAAGGATTTCTTAGATGCTCAAAGAAGAGTATGAAAATGCCTACCAATACATCGTGCAATGATTCAGGTGTTTATAAGGACATGTATAACATATACGAGATAAACCTACTGATACATCGAGGATAAAACTTAAGATTGACGTTTGAGGTGTGTCTCCTAATGTACTATCATTTCCCTAGTTGTTTACAGACACAACTGAACGTCTTTTGCACATGTTGCAAAGTTGCTTTTCTTTAATGCTAGTAAGCACAAAGAATGGCTATTGCATAACTTACCTTTTTTTTTTTTAAAACATTTTAAAACATAACACAATAAGGTTACAAATATTACTTTTGAATGGGAAAGAAACGTAACCCTATCATGTTGACTAGCTCATCGAAACGAGCACAGGAAAAGGCTTTGGTGAACAGGTCGGCATTCTGCTTAAGGGTATCTATTTGGACCAGATCAATCAGGTGTTTCTCATAGCAATCACGAATGAAATGAAACCTAATTTCTATGTGTTTAGTCTTAGAATGTTGGACAGGATTACGTGTAATACATATAGCAGCAGTATTATCTATATGAATGGGAGTCATAGTTAAGAGTAAACCGTAATCGCGCAACTGGTGTTGTATCCAAAGAACCTGGGAACAGCAACTGGCAGCAGCAATGTATTCAGCCTCTGCGATTGAGGTAGAAACAGTCGTTTGCTTTTTGCACTGCCATGATACGAGCCGTGGTCCAAGAAACTGACATCCACTAGAAGTGGACTTCTTATCCATATTGCATCCCCCATAATCCGAGTCCGAGTAAGCAGTGAGCGAGAAGGTTTTCTCATTAGAATACCAGAGACCAAGAGTTGGTCTATATTTGAGATAACCGAAGATTCGCATAACTGCCTTCATGTGAGACACCTTCGGTTTAGCTTGATACCTGGAACAGAGAGAGACTGCAAAGACAATGTCCGGACGCAATGCAGTGAGATACATCAGAGAACCAATCATAGATCGGTAATCTTTTTCCGGACAGTCCTCTTCATCTTCCGCTGGACCAAGGTGATGATTCAGCTCTAAAGGCGTCCCATAGGATTTACAGTTAGTCAAGTTATACCGCGTAAGCATATCATTGACGTACTTGGACTGATGAATGTAAATCCCTTTAGCAGATTGTTCGACTTGTACGCCCAAGAAAAAGTTCAGCTCCCCCATTGCACTCATTTCAAATTCTGACTTCATGATCCGCTCGAAGTCGCGACACAGTTCATCCTTGGTAGAACCAAAGATGATGTCATCCACATAATGTTTGTAGAACCCACCTCACTTGAATGCTTCAGCATTGCTCCAACCTGTTGAAGTGAAGTAGAAGTAGACATGGTAATTGACTCGAAAGACTACTCAAAAAGTTTGAAAAACTGTAAAATGCGACACAAGTGATATGTCGCAGAGTCTATGTCGCAAGAAGACGAGCAGCGACACAATGATTATGTCGCAACTGATCAGACAGCGACACAAGTGTTATGTCGCAGCGCTATGTCGCACAATTAAGGTCGCTGAAGACCTTGTGTCGCAACACTATGTCGCTGAAACCCTATAGCGACACAATATTATGTCGCACACTGTGTCGCAAACACGGCGCTGTCAGTACGAACAAGCCTCAAAAACACTGATTTTCGAACCCTAAACGTTTTTTATCCAAAAACCAATAAAGATATAGCTTTCTAGGTTCAAAAACACTATAAAACAACTATATAGTACCACTAAAGAAAATCAAACACTAGAAAAATGTCAAATGATCAAGAAAAAGCATAAAAGATTAACCAAATGATTTGAAACCACTATCAATCAATGATATTGGCTCTGATACCAATTGTGGATCCCTTAATGGTGATCTTTACTCAAATCAAATGGCTAATGAAGACACAACAATAGATATAAAGTTTGTATTAAGTGCAAATAAAAAGAAAACAAAACTTTATAAGCTCTAATCCCAAAATATTCTTCTTAAAATTAGTGTAGCAGCCAAATACAGAGAATAAATGATTGGGAAAATGTCTTGCCCTAAATATCTCTAACAAGGGTATTTATACTAAACTGTCTGGCCGTTCTGCGACACAAGGCTTGTGTCGCAGAGATCACTAATGCGACACAAGCACTGTGTCGCAACTACAACTCATGCGACACAAGCCTTGTGTCGCAGTACACAGGAAATGTAATTTTCTAAGTCTATTACATATACAGACACAGTACAGACTTGACCAACTGACAGACACTCTAATATGTATCAACACATAAACCTGTACTAATAACAAGTCCTCCCCTGCATGCTTGATGAAGAGAGTACTGTCGATCGTTCCTCGTACAAAACCATTCTTCAGAAGATGAGTCGCAAGTCGCTCATACCAAGCTCTAGGAGCTTGATGAAGACCATACAATGCCTTGTCCAGCTTGCAGACGTAGTTCGGATGAACAGAGTCTTCAAAACCAGGCGGCTGTTTGACATAGACCTCTTCAACCACTTGACCATATAGAAATACACTCTTAACGTCAAGCTGGTAAACCCGAAATCCTTTGAATGAAGCGTACGCCAGGAAAATGCGGATGGATTCCAAACGAGCAACCGGGGCAAATACTTCATCGTAGTCCAAACCTTCAATTTGAGTGAAGCCCTGGACCACTAGACGTGCTTTGTTGCGAATTACCACGCCACGATCATCCTTCTTCACACGATATACCCAACGAGTGCCAATAGGATGAACACCCTTGGGTAAAGGCACCAAAGTCCATACTTGCATCTTTTTGAATTGTTGAAGCTCTTCCTACATAGCCTCAACCCAGTATGGATCCTTCAACGCATCAGCTGTCCTTTTCGGTTCTACTTGTGAGAGAAAGCATTCTTCAATTTCCGAAGCAAGACAAACAGGATCAGTGTCGGTAACAGGAGACGGTGTCAACACAGATTGTTCAGCAGCAGCAATCTGTCGTCTCGTTAAAACACCTTTGTTTAAATCACCAAGAATGGCATCAACTGGATGTGACACGTTGATCCTAGAACTCGGAATTGCAGCCGGAACGATGATAGAATCAAGGTTTGTAGAGTCAGCTTCAAGTTCGAGTTGAAGTGCAGGTAAATCTTCAAGGTCAGATGTAGGTGATTGAACAGAATCCTCAAACATTTGTTCCTCATCATTTGTAGGATCAGGAACATTCTCAGTAACAAGTGGAGGTGGAATCTCACAAGTAGCAGCAGGAGCAGTTGCTAGTGTTGCTGTAGGTGGTGGAGGAACAGAGATGGGTGGTGTTTCAGAAGCGATGTCCAGCCCGTGAAGTAGTGTCACTATATCCTCTTCTTCATTCACCTCAGGAATATTAAAAGAATCAAACAGTGTTTGATAGTTAAACAAATATTCGGGTCCCTTCCCCTGAAGGTTGTCAGTGTAATGGTAAAAGGTGACTTCAAAATGTTCTTCCACACGCTTGGACACTAGATTATACACACGTTTGTTTGGTGAGTTATTAGAGAATCCTAGAAAAACAACTTCACAAGATTTCTCACCAAACTTAGCAATTCGTTCCTTAGTGTGCATAATAGTGCATAGGCAGCCGAATGGTTCAAGAAACTGTAGATTAGGCTTTCTGTTGTTGAACAATTCATAGGATGTCTTGTTCTTCTTCTTAACCATTAACACCCGATTCAGAACGTAGCAGGCCGTATTCACAGCTTCGGCCCAAAATGTGATTGGAAGATTAGAGTCAGATAGTGTAGATCCCTTAGGATGGATCTTTTAATCAAATCGAATGGTGGAGACAAACACAAACACAAAGAATATAAAGCTTAAAACAATGAAGTGCAAATCAATAATAATACTTTATATTTCTTTCTCAATAAAATAAGCAGCCAAAAACAGAGAATAAGTGTGTGTGAAAATCCCCAAAAAGTCTCTTTCTAAAACCCTAACATTTGGGTATTTATACTAAACAAACTGGCCGGATTATGCGACACAAGCCTTGTGTCGCATAGATCACTATTGCGACATAAGCTATGTGTCGCAACTACAACTAATGCGACACAGGCCTTGTGTCGCATAACACAGAAAATGTAATTCTAACTAGCTCAATTACATTAACAAACACATTACAGACTAGACCAACTGACAGACACACTAAGATGCATCAACAAACTCCCCCGTGTCTTCAGCTTGGTCTTCAAAATCTTCAAGCAAACCCAGCCTGCTGGAAATACACCGCCAGCGTGTATTCCATGTGTTACACATACGTTGACAATCCTTTGAAATTGAAATGCGATCTTCTTATTCACTGCATTTCTCTCATTAAAGCGAATCGGATTGTCAAACAGCTTTCTCAAATCTTTCTCTGAGAAATTTATCAAGCTCATTGGATCAAATACTCGAAATTAAGTTTTCTTCAAATTATACAATGAGCTCTTCTCTGGTTGCTCTGTCTCAGGCACAAATACAAGAACTGCCTCGCCGGTGTGAGCATCCAATTTCCAGTAGTGAAATCTTCTTAGAAAGTCCAGGGGAACTGTTTCCAGAGGAATCTTCTTTAAATAATCAGCCGGAGGATAACGCATTTTGATCAAAGGCTGATTGGTTACTGGATCAAACCGTTTCTTATAGATAATTTCTGTTCCCAGCGTCGGTTTGATAAACTTGTACCTTTTGGTACGAATCTCCCTTTGTAGAGTAGTCAGAATGAAGTTGGCACGATCATCATTTGACAGGTTAATCAAAGAGAGCTGAGCAAGACGATTAACTTCTCCTTTTGGCAGAGTGCTCAGCTTGGTGAATGATCTTTTGAAATATTGGATACCATCTAACCTCTTGATCATAAACAACTCGTTCGATATCTTCCAACTCTTGATTAATCCAGTATATGCTCCACTGACTTTGTAGGATTTGCAGGTAACCGGCACTTGCTTTCCATCTTTTCCGTGCGGCCACCATTTAGCAAGTCTCTCAGCTCTAGTTTCGATAACTTCAGATTCAGGAGCAGGAGCCTCAGATGTTTCTTCATCTTGAGTCTCAGATGCATTTTCAGTTTCATCTTCAGAGGAATCTGAATCAATTATCGGAGCATCATCATAGAACTCATCATCATTCAATCCTTCCTCTTCCATATCAAAATCATTATCAGTTTCCTCAAAATTTTCATTTTCATCATCAGAATTGACTTCATTTATCATGCGTTGTATAAATGAGAGGTCTGCACAAGAATAATCGACAGCCAATGGTCTCGGCTGGCTTGGTGTGTGATGCACCGGAAAGTACTCTAAAGTTGGCATTTCATTACTATGTTCAATATGTACATCTTCATTTACAGACTCAGACCCCGGTCCACTTGGTTCTATTTACAGACAAAGTGACCGGGTCTCAAACTCCCTAAACTTAACCTCTAAGTCAGTAATCCGGGAGGTTTGACTCTCAATCAGTGCAGCTTGAGACTGAATGATAGAAGCTTGATCGTCCACAGTCTTCTGCATTGCCTCGATCCGTTCCAAAAGTTGTTTGAGAATATCCGGATGAGGTTGCACTGGAGTCTGCAACTTTGAAGGCCCTGCAGTGGAAGAAGTACGAGGACGACTTGTAGTCGGTAGGTCCTCAGAAACAAAATAGGTCACATCCTCACGAGGCCTTTTGCCCGTCGACCGAGGAGGAGAGGGGCATATCTCATCAATATCCCTCATGATATCATCAAATTGAGGATCGGGATTGATAGCGTGTTGTTGTTGTTGAGGAGGTGTTGGTTGCTGGAGAGGGACTTGAAGAGGCGGTTCTTGAACCGGTGCCTGTGGCAGAGGAGAAAGTGGCCTAGGAATAGGAGCCGGATCAGCAAATTCGTCACCCTCTGGAGGCACGTAGGCCTCATTAACAATATGCCCAAACAATGGCACATCAGGCGGGACCGGTGTGCCACGTGCATAGTGACTGGAAACCACGAAAATTCGGGTATTCATCAGTGTTTGGCGAAATTGGTGTTGCGGAGCCACCAGTAAACCCGGAAGCAGATGATTTATCAAAAGTTGGACAAAACGTGGGTATAAGGCCCACTGTCCCTCGCCAGCCTGGGCGTGATCTACCATTATGCGAAAAATATACCCCGAGAAATTGTAGGGTTTGTTGTAGACCAAAGCGAGCATAGCAGATGTCGTTGAATGGCTGATGCCATCGAAACCAGCCTTACGCCCAGATAGGCACACAATCATGATATGCATAAGATACCGCCAGACCTTTGTGAGAAAAGCCTTGCGATATTGATCGCGTGGGACACCTGGATATCCCATCCTAATCATGCCGCCAGCAATAAAGGCGTTGGCAAAAGTCACCGGCATGTCAGAGTCATCGGGAAACTGAAAGAACTCCCGAATGAGCTGCTCAGATAAAATGATTTCACGATCATGAACCCTGGAAATAAGCCTTGTATACGGGAGATCCGAATTAATCACAGCATTTGTCCAGAAATCCGTGACATGATCACGGTAAATAGTTGTGGTGGCCATGATTGCATTATGTATTCTTGAACGGCGCAGAAAGGCAATTATCGGGCGATACGGCGCCACCGATTCTTTGTCGTCGTCAAGAAAAGCCGTGACATTGTAAGTCCGTGCTTATTCGGATCGATAACGAGGTTATCTAACGTATTAAGGTGCGGAAACCCTCAATACTTAGTTATAGGATCTATAACGATTTGTTTCACAAATATAGTGAATCGGGTATCTAATTGCTTTGTATTGAGTATTAACGAATGTTAAACGATCAACACCTAGCCTTTAGAATGTTTAATTGCTCTGGAAAACTCAGGAAGTTCGTATCTGTATTATGGCAAAAGTTAATTAGGTTTGAAACCTAATTTGTATTTATAACCGTCTCAGTTCGCGGGTCATGGGCTTCTGCGAACTGACTCGGTTCGCAGCCCATTTAGGCCCAGCGAACTGACTCGGTTCGCAGTCCAAATTTGTCCTGCGAACTGACTCGGTTCGCGGTCAAACTTGGTCAACATTTTTCAGCTTTTTGATTTTTCACTCTAAAATGTTTTCCAACCACAGTTTTTCATTTACAATTCAAAACCAATGTATAAACTCGATTACAATTAATACAAGACCTATTACAAACTAGAAAGACTAATTTCAAGTTAGATCTGTTATCACAAAACATGTCTCAACAGACTCCCCCTTGACAATAGCTCTAGCTGTCTTAGTGTCTTGGTCTTCAAGTTTGTCTTTGGTAATCACTTGTAAATTTTACTTCCAGCATATATCTTCAGCTTGATGCATGTCTTAACCATTGACTGATAGTCTCGAGCAACATCTTCCCAACCTTCAATTGCAGTGATCCTATTCTTGTGTAACATTAATAGGTCAGCCTTTGATAGGTTCATTAGATGTCGTCGATCATAAACATTTAAGATCTCTCTCTCTTCATATTCAACTTCATCATCATGTTCAAACATGAGAGCTTCACAAGTCACAGAATCTACAGACCATCTCTTCAATTTGCCTAAAATATCTTGAGGCATAGTCTTTAACGGAATCTGTTGCATACACTTAACAGCTGGATATACTTTCATCCTTCGACGCCTTCCAGTTCTTTCGCTTCTTTCATTAAGCTTTATCGTTTTTCCAACCCTTGGCTTAATTCTTTGAAACTTCATAGATCTACCCTCAGTCTTGATAATCTTTTCTACATAACGTCCAAAAGGATCATTACTGGGGTTAATCATTTCTAATCTAGCCAAGTCTCGGATTTCAAAACGTGGCAATGAACTGAAGACTGCTAGCTTTTTCTCAAAATATTGAACTCCGTCAAATCTTTTAATCGCAAAAAGCTTTAAGTCAGCGTCGTAATACCATCCTATTATACCTCTTTTAGGTATACGTTTTCCAGTGATATCTACTTCTTTAATCCATGTCTTTTCCCTTTTTCTTTTCAAAGGTCTAAACATCGGATTATTCTTCAATTTCTCCGGAAGATCATCATCGGATTCAGAATCAGTTGAATCACTTAGATTTTCATCTAAGTCTAAAACTCTTTCTCCATCCTCATCCTGAAAGATAACTTTTGTCTTTGAGGGGCTCACTATGTGTTCATCGATATCAGCATCAAGATCTACACCCTCGTCTAGCCCAGACTCCGAGACAGAAGACCAATCTTCAGGAGGTACAAACTCTCCCTCCTCTAGATCATAATCAATGTCTTCGTCTATCTCATCAAGTATATCATTATCAGAATCGGATAGATCGAGCACTTCCAAACTTATATTAGGTCATACACAAATAATCATTAATATCCTAAATCCTTTCATCGATTTCCCTGAATCAATCTAAGGATTTCCATATTAATCAATAGCAATTAATATCATAAATTCTTTTATTGATTTCCCTGAATCAATCTAAGAATTTTCTTATTAATTTCTTTGTGTATTTCGAATACATTATATGAACTTATAAATCTTTTATTGATCTTAATATTAAATTATAATCAATCTAAGATTCCAAAAGTCTTATAATATCATAACATTAATTAAATTTAAACATTAATGTATTGTGAACAATAATGATCACCAAACATTCAAGCTTACCATTAATTAATTCTTTTGCATAATTAACTTGTCAATCTGATGATTCTCAAGTCTTAAAATGCAAAAATTATAGTAAAAGTTTGACCGCCAAAATCAACTCGGGACACGCCACACGACTATTGTAAGCCGGTAGACTTTCGATCAAAACTTTTCATAATCTTGAGTATTGAATATTACTTAAAACATATTTAACTTGTAAACATAAATCGCAAGTCTAATATATTACAAAATATTCTTAATTTATGAGGTACAAAGTTTAAATTAAACTACAACTCAGTCTAAGTTAATATAAACTTCACCTTCAGTTGCACTACCATCCTTTTTACTTGTACCAACACCACTTCCACTCGCCTTAGCAGGCTCCCCCTGAATTATAGGAAGCTCACTAGTCGTTGATGGACCAGTCGACTCTCTATCTTTCTGTGCATCGGGATCTTTATCTGCATCATCATGCCTCTTCTTTAATACCTCATCATCCTTGCATTGCTCATGTCGCCTCTTCTTTAACTCTTCATCTTCTTGGCGAGCCAATTGATATGCCATAATCTCCCCCTGAGACGGCAGGCCCGTCAACATACTGGCAACAAGTCGTTCTAACCGGTCAATCTGACGTTGCTGATCAGAAGACTCGTTGAGCAGAAGTACGTGAGAACGCAACAAATGAGTGTTGGCAGCCGTGTGAGTGGCTACCTGAGAAGCAAGCATACTGTTTTGATGTTCTAAGGTCTGAACCCGAAGCTCCAGATTAGAAATCCTCTCAGAAGCTCTTACAGGAACAGTAGGCGGTGGAGTAGAGGCACGGTCAGATCGAGGAGTATTCTGTTCAATCTGAGCAGCTACATCTGCCAAAAGTAAGCGAGCTGCAATGCGACAAGCTTTAGTAGTCGGAAGAGTAACAGCAACATTAGCAGCAAGCTTTGAAATAGGTGAAGGTTGCAGAGTAGACTTCGCCGTTGGTGGAGGTGAGGGTCGAACAACTGGACTAGGCAAATTGCCAATAGTCAGTTGAGCTGTAGAAAAACGGATTCTTTTGCGTCGTTGAGTCTGAAGTGGTTGAACATCTTCATCCTCAGAATCCGAATCAATCAAGTAATCAGGATCAAGATCAACAGCTTTACGCTTTCCTTTTAATGCAGGATCCATGATTAACTTGGAACCCTTTCGAATCATTCCTGCCGGAATACCCGAAGAAAAAGGGTGAGGAGCATCATCATCCGACTCCTCAGAATCTGAATCAGATGCAGTGGCACCATCTTTGCTAAAAGCACCAGAAGGTCCAGCATCTCGATCATCCTGATCTCGTTTATCTTCAGGCCGAGCTACCTCGAGATCGACGACTTCAGTAGCCTGAAAATTTTCTACCTCAGTTAAGAGTGGATCAGTGACCTCGTCATGTTGCACCAAGACATCATGAAGAACCTGAGCAGCAATATCAGGTTAAGATGTCTGATTCAGCACATCTTCAATAATCTCCTGCGGCTCAGGATGTTGAGCTGCCGCAACTGGCAGAGGTTGAACTGGTACAGGAGGTAGTGGTGGAGCTTGTTGTTGAGCATCGGCATCCAACCAACCATTATTTGGTGGAGCAACATAGTTTTCATGAAGAAGATGCCCAAACAGGTCACAAGCTTCCGGCTTGACTTGATCTGGACGGCGAGAAGAATGAAGAAAACAGGCGTTGTATCCTCGCAGTCCAAAGCGATCAACATGAATATCTGGCTGAATATGCGGTAAGCCAGGGATGCAGTGACGAATGATAAGCATGCAGAAGCGGGGATAGAGCATGAACTTAGATCGAACTGCACCAGTCACTTGTCCAATAAAGGAGCCAAAAATATAAGAGGAGAAACTGTATGGTTTGTTATAAACCAGGGACAGTAACCCAGATAGCAGCTCAGGGCTCAACTCATCGTACCCGCCCTTCTTGTTCCCAAAAATAGTAACCATAATATGGAACAAGAACCGCCATTGGCCAATAACAAAGGCCTTAACAAATTGACGTCCGCGCTTGGGGCCAGAATAGCCCATACGACCAAGTGCACCCTCAATGAAGTCCAAGGAGTACACACACGGACTAGCTTCTTGCTCGACTGTACCCAGATGTAAAATCTGTCTCAGATCATTAGCAGAGAAGACAACCGGATGTTGAACAACCCTAGTACGAATGACAGGAGGGTTGGCAGCAGCATCATACTCAATATTATCCCAAAACTGATCCAGGATGGATCGGGACAATGGTGGTGATACCGTAACGGCATATCGAATCGTTGATCGTGCCAGATACGTAAGGATCTCAGTAAAGCGCTCAGCATCGCGCTCATTGACGTCCAAGTTCACCAGGATATTATGAGCAGCAGTAAAAGATCGAGTAGCCATATCTATAATCAGAAGAATTACACAAATGGTAATTAGCTCAATAAATAATATAACAGAGCGAACATTAATTAATTCTAAACATTTATGTATTGTGAACAAAAATGATCACCGAACATCCATGTTTACTATTAATTAATAACTTATTTACTGAACTTAATTGAACAATTAAGCGTACAAGACTTAAATTTTCAATTATATTCTCTAAATTATATATAGTTCGCTAGTTATAATGCATATTCTGAAAAATCATACCGCCGATCGAATATCTGAACACGCCGC
The DNA here is from genome assembly GCA_963921325.1 of Logfia minima. Lineage (NCBI taxonomy): Eukaryota > Viridiplantae > Streptophyta > Magnoliopsida > Asterales > Asteraceae > Logfia > Logfia minima. The sequence goes on along the minus strand of OY992765.1, from coordinate 24,436,587 downwards.
ACGACTACATATGAGTCGGAAGTCTTTCGACATGAGAGAACAGAATATAAGAAATCAATAATACGTATTTTACTTATAAGTAAAAACTCTTAAGTCGAAACGTATTATAAATAAGTAACAGTGCCAGACTTATAAATTATTTGTAAACATAAATGTCGCAAATCGAGAATAAGTCTAAACATGTTAAAATTAACCGAGGAAAGTAAATCAATCAAGCAAAGTCAACATTTCAGTTCGCTTTGCAAGTCAACATAAATAATGATCAATTCGCATCACAGTCAACTAAAGTCAACCAATATTAAGTTCGCTTCGCAGGTCAACGAAGTCAACCATTCGGTTCGCTTCGCAGTCAAGCAAAGTCAAAGTTTGGGTCCGCTTCGCAGAAAGTCAACGAAGTCAACCAAATTGGGTTCGCTTCGCAGGAAGTCAACCTAATTGGGTTCGCTTCGCAGGAAGTCAAACAAGGTCAAGATTTGGGTTCGCTTCGCAGGTCAATGAAGTCAACTACTTGGGTTCGCTTCGCAGTCAACAGAAGTCAACCACTTGGGTTCACTTCGCAGCAGGTCAAACTAAGTCCACTGTTCAGATTGCAAGAGAGATGTGCGAACTGAGATTGAATCTCAGTTCGTAGGAGCGTATGCGAGCCCAACAATTTCAAAATCAAAAAATTTAATCATGTTTTTGCAATCAGATGGTATCAGCATATTCAAAATAGATCGATTTAACAAGATTAAGTATTTGTATGCTTTATTTATCATAATTTTGAAATTAATTCGTGAAAACACAACCGAAACATACAAAATCCAAAAATCGAACGATTAAGCACTAAATACTGGATGAAATCAAGTAAAACATACCTGAAAAGATGCGCAATGAGAAGATGGAAATGATCTTCGGAGTGAAAAACGGATCACTGATTTGTAAATTTCCAAAATCAAAGAAATACTCGGGTCGCTTCGCAAGAACTCGAATCGCAGATATTGGGTTCGCAGGGTGAGTTTGGAAAAGTGAAAGTTGGACCTGTTGACTTTGGTCTTTTATACAGTAACTCACTTCGCAACTTTGGGATCGCAGGATTTGGGTTCGCCGGTTGTCACTTCGCAATATTGGGTTCGTAGGTTTGACTTCGCAGGGTTTCACTTCGTAATTTTGGGTTCGCAGGATTTTCGGTTCGCAGGGGATTGGGTTCGCAGGTTTGACTAGTCAAAAACCCAATAATGACTTGTGGACTTGTACCTTTTTTATTTCAAACTCAATTTGCAATTTTGACTAGTCAACTATGCAAATTTAATTGTAAATATAACAAACGAATATTTGATACAAATCAATAGCCAAAATTTTCCATTGCAGTGAAAAGGTCACAATTATTGTATATAATCCACAAATCGTAATTGAACTATTAAGTAAAAACTTAATTATCAATTATAATCACGAAAAATATAGAAGTATATATACTTATTACCAAAAGTCATAAGTCGTATATTTTGTATATGCTTTTACGTGTTCACATTGAAGTCCACACGTCTAAGCATGTTAGCTTATAACTGATTATTAAAGTAGTAATCAACAGTTGTTAAGCTGTAACCGAAACCAATTGCAATCTTGTCACATCGAAACAACACGGAATACTAAAGTATAGATGAATTGAATTCCAAAGGATTAAAAACATTAAAGAAACAGACAAAACAATGATTCAAACAAAAGTAAAGGTATCAAGTACCATTTTATTAATCGAAACAACGAAAATAAACTATTACAAATGCTGAACATTAATAGTTGAATCTGCGCAGGGATCATATTAGAGAGAATATGCAGTACTTTAAGATTTAAAAAGTCTTGGAAGATTGTTAGTATACATACCATATGAAATTCACGAGTAGTGACACTTAAGTACAACTTAACCATTTGTCAACTTATATTTATGAAAGTATAACTTGGTTACCTAGCTCCACAACATATATCACGTTCATTAATCATACATTTTCAGGAATTGAGAACAAATGATCCATCAATCATGAATGTCCAAATACCATAGACAGTTCAAGACGATTACCGATATTATGATCCACATAAGCAAAGTCTACAATGATTTCATAGCAAGCCTTTATTGTTGGTATGTACATTACCTAATGTGATCCAAAATATGACATACTGAGAAATCAAGTAAAACACATAACACTGTATCTTTCAGATTCAAGGTAGAGGTTACTAAATGATGTTCCTTTAGAAGCATATAACATACCCTTGAGTTATTTTAATATCTGACAAACATCAAAGCTATTTTGAAGATACTAGTGGTTCTAGATCTGTACATAGTACAACATAAGATCCCTTAGTATGAACAAAATAAGTTTGAAACCATTGGCAAAACTAAAGGAGTCAGGTCTGTACTAAGTACAACAAAGTCACCAGTAGTTTTGCTAATAGCCATAATTCTTACTATTTGTCTTGACATAATTTCAAAGATCCTTGATAACAGTGTATGGTTAGACTATCATTCAAAAATTAAGACTTATGTCATACATCATGTAGCAGATCACACCAAATAACACACAGAAGAATTATTACTTATTATATGCTCAGAAATCATAGCAGAATTTGCCTATCAGTACATCATCTAATGAAGCTGTCTAGATTTAATATATTTTTTTCAACAAATGATAACATGTGGAGAGAGGTGTATACTAAAATAAACATAAGTAAATGCCTGGTTTTAAAGATGTAGAGTTAATGTAACTACCTAGAATCTACTAACACATCTATCCAAAGACTTATACTTATTGTTATTAAGCATTTTCCTCTAATATACTATCATTTCCGAGCAGATAAAACTATAACGTTTTCTAAAAGAAAGAAATGCAGAAAAATAAAAGAAACTATTAAGTATGACATACTCCTTTGAAAGACAAATTATTCTGGATTCCTCATTCCGTTTAATTGAATCAATGTCTCAAAACGCATCCTGTCAAAAGCTTTCGTATACAAGTCTGCCAAGTTATCAGTTGAGGGAACTTTGACTAACTGTATAAGCTTTTTCTCTGCACAGTCTCTGATAAAATGATGACGTATGTCAATGTGTTTCGTCTTGCTGTGGTTTACAGGATTGTTGGTAATTGACATGGTGGATTCGTTGTCAATCATCATTGGAGTATTGGTTAAATTTAACCCATAGTCCCGCAGTTGCTGTTGTATCCACAGAACTTGGGAACAACAGCTGCCAGCAGCAACATACTCAGCTTCACATGTAGAAATGGCGACTGAGGTTTGCTTCTTGCACTGCCAAGAGACCAGTCTACCCCCTAGGAATTGACTTCCACCAATTGTAGACTTTCTATTCTAATTGCATCCTCCATAATCAGAATCAGTGTAAGCCACAAAGTCTAAGTCTCCATCAGTCGGATACCAAAGTCCCAGCTTCGGCTTCCCTTTGAGGTAACGAAGAATTCGCTTAATGGCTTGCATATGAGACTCCTTAGGATTGGCTTGATATCGTACGCAGACACATACTGCAAACATTATATCCGGCCGTGATGCAGTAAGATACATTAGTGATACAATCATGGCCCTATATAGAGTAGGGTCCACGTCTCTATCACTCGATGTATCAGGACCAAGTCCATGAGCTTCTGGTATAGGAGTATGATAAGTTTGAGCTTCATCCATCTTGAATCTTTCTAACAGCTCATTTGTATATTTACTTTGATGAATGAAATACCCATCTTTCTTTTGATCGACTTGCAATCCTAAGAAAAACGTCAGTTCTCCCATAGCAGACATCTCAAACTTGTGTTTCATGACTTGTTCAAATTCATTACACATCTTTTCGTCAGATGACCCAAAGATGATGTCGTCAACATAAACTTGAACAAGTAGAAAGTCTCTCTTTTTCCATTTGACAAAGAGTGTACTGTCAATTCTTCCTCTTGTAAAACCATTCTCAAGAAGATAATTAGACAGTGTTTCATACCACGCCCTCGGAGCTTGATGTAATCCATATAAAGCCATATCAAGACGATATACTCTATCTGGATACTTGGGATCAGTAAAGCCCGGTGGTTGAGAAACATACACCGTTTCCTTGACTTTGCCATACAAGAAGGCACTCTTAACATCCAGCTGGAAAACTTTCATTTTCTTAGAAGCTGCAAATGCCAAGAATAACCTTATTGCTTCTAGCCTAGCCACAGGTGCAAACACCTCATTGTAGTCAATCCCTTCTTGTTGATTGAACCCTTGGACGACTAGACGAGCTTTATTGCGAGTGACGATTCCCCGATCGTCTTTCTTGCACTTAAAGACCCATCTAGTTCCAATTGGATATTCTCCAACTGGTAGGTCAACCAACTCCCAAACTTGCAGTTTTGAGAACTGAGACAATTCTTCCTGCATTGCCTCGACCCACGAATTTTCCTTTAATGCCATTTGAACATTTTTAGGTTCAATTTGTGAGATAAAGCACGAGTAGGAACATTGATTGATAATCCCAGTCTCCATAATTGCAACATAAAGGCTCGAGTACTCAGAAGTACTAGCCCTGGTTTGAACCGATGCAGTTGGATCACCAATGATATTTTCAGTCGGGTGATCTTTGTGAATTCTTGTGGTTATTATCGGCTCAATCACCATATTATCATAAAGATTGGTGCCAATTTCTTCCAATGGTGGCATATCCTCATCAGTACTATACATCTCATCAGAAGTTATCGTATCGGTAACTACTGGTGACGTGTTAGTCTCTTGAGTGTTATCCACCTGAGGTTGTTCTGTAGCACTTGATGTTGCATGATTAGGATCCGCAGAAGCAGTCGATGTTGAAATGGAGCCAATATCTCCATCACCCGACAATAACTGTTCAGTAAGTACAGGATCAACCGTGTAATCACACAATGGGACATTAAATGACTTAAAGAGATCAGAATAGTCAAATTGCCAATCTAATCCCTTATGTGAATCATGTGTGTAGCTCGTAGCTTCAACGTTATAAACTATTTCCACATGTCCCGTAGCTTTAATAAAAACTCGTTTATTTGGTGAGTTAGGCACATAACCTAGGAAATATCCTTCGTCAGCCTTCTCACCAAATTTTGGTTGAGAACTAGTTTTCAATAAAGTACATGAGACACCAAAGGGTTCAAACCCTTTCAAATTTGGTTTCTTATTGTTCAAAAGCTCATAACAGGTCTTGTTCTGCTTTTTAACCGTAAGAACCCGGTTTAGAACATGACATGCAGTATTCACCGCTTCTGCCCAAAAAATGACCGGAAGCCTTGAATCTGCAAGCATTGTTTTTGCTGCTTCAATGAGAGTTCTATTCTTCCTTTCAGCAACACCATTTTGTTGAGGTTCATATGGTGCACTGAATTGATGTTGTATGCCTTTACTTGAGCAATATACATTCAACGTAGAATTTTTGAACTCAGTTCCATTGTCACTACGAATACTCTTCACTCTCGTGTTGTAGACATTCTCTATTAAGTCTAAGAACTCCATAAGAATTCCTGGAGTTTCATCCTTAGACCCCAAAAAGAATACCCACGAGAATCGAGAGTAGTCATCTGTGACAACTAAGCAATACCACTTGCCACCTATGCTTCTTTTGCTTATTGGGCCAAAAAGATCCATATGTAGCAATTCAAATGGCATGGAAATGGAGTTTTTAGTTTTAGACCTGTGTGGTTTCTTATGTTGCTTTCCTTTTAAGCAAGAAACACACTTGTCTTCAAACTCGAAACGCGTAGAAGGTACACCCAGAATTAACCCATTCTTGGTTATATAATTCATTTTTCGAAAATTTAGGTGTGTCATTTTCCGATGCCAAAGTATAGAATCTGCTTCTGAAGCCTTGGATAATAGACATGTCGGCTCCATTGAAGATGTAGGAATACCCATGTTAATAGCATAGATATCCCTCTTCCTTGGAGCCCTCATTAGAATCCATTTTTCTGGAATAACCAGACCTGGCTTCAGGACTAAGGCCTCTGTATCATTAAATAATACCGGATGACCTTTACCACAGATTTGGGAGACACTCATTAGATTGTGAACCAGTTGTTCAACATAGTTCACATTCTCAAGATTCAAAGTTCCATTAGAAACTTTTCCTTTCCCAGTGATGATTCCACCTTTCTCCCCAGCAAAATTAACTCGCTGCTTCAGTCCCCCTTTGAAGTCCATCAGTAGACTTCTATCTCCTGTCATGTGTCTTGAACATCCACTGTCTACGTACCACCAGCTATCTCCGTTCACAGTTTGTTCCTACACATGACAGTTGTACACAATTAGTCGTCAAGAGGGACCTAAGCCATAACAGACTTGGATCGTCCCTCATCATCAACAAACTTAACTTCTTTAAAGTAACCCTTTTTCCCATCTGGGGCCTGAATTACTTTCGAAGGAGTTCGAGTGTAAGGTCGCTAGATCTTGGTTCGATAACGGATTATCTTTAGGTATTGAGGTGCGGAATCCCTCAATACGTTAGGTTTAAGCTTATATAACTTTACTATCAATTAAAGGACTTCGTTTTGATTATTAACTAAGTTAATCACTCAAAACCGAGCCTTTAATACTATAATAAATATATCTGCACAGATTTCGAGGAGAGAAATACTTAAAATATTTGGTGTGTGTAATTATGGCACGGATTTCTAGGTCTCTCATTAATAATGAGCAGCATTAAAATATTTATATCTGGTTCAACTCGCAGGCCATGGGCTTTGCGAGTTGACTCAACTCGCAGCCCATGGGCCTGCGAGTCCAGATGATTGCGAGCCCAGATCTCAACTCGCAGGTAAGACCTGCAAGTCCAGATATCAGCGAGCCCAGATCTCAACTCGCAGCTGAGAGCTGCGAGTCCAGATGGTTGCGAGATGAGATCTCAACTCGCAGGTCAAACCTGCGAGTTGACTTCTCAATTCGCGAATTTTGACTTTAACTTGAAATCGATACTTGTTCAATAACATTTAACAAATAATATTAACAAGTTAATATCATATATTTACGAGTCTAAACCAATTTATACAAGTTTGACAATAAATACACTAGTCCTATTACAAGCTAGATCTGTTGTCACAATAATATGTCCCAACAGACTCCCCCTTGACAATAGCTCTAGCGTCGTTATCTTCAACTTTGTCCTTGGTCTTCACTTGTAAATTCTACTGCCCATATGAATCTTCATTCTAACACAAGTCTTCACCATTAATTGATAATCTCTTGCAAGATCACCCCATGCTTCAGTCGTCAGGATCCTATTTTCGTTTAACTTCAATAGGTCCTTCTTCGACAGATTCATCAGGTGTCGATGGTCATAGACTGTCAGAATTACTCTTTCTCCTCCTTCAACTTCATCATCAGCTTCAACCATGACAGCTTCACCAGTCTCAGAATCCACGTGCCAATTCAGAAGATTTCCCAGAATATTCTGTGGCATAGGTTTTAGTGGTATCTGCTGTATGCACTTGACAGCTGGATAAGTCTTCTTCCTTAATCTTCGGCCAGTTCTCTGACTTCGTTCCTTTAATTTGATCGTCTTTCCGACTCTTGGCTTAATCTTCTCAAACTTCATTGATCTACCCTCAGTCCGAATGATTCTCTCAACATACGTTGCGTAGGGATCATTACTGGGATTTATCAGTTCTAAGCGTGCCAAGTCTCGAACTTCAAATCTAGGAAGCGAACTGAATACTTTAAGCTTCTTATCGAAATATTGAACTCCGTCAAATCTTTTGATAGCGAAAAGTTTCAAGTCAGAATCAAAATACCAGCCGATGATCCCCTTCCTTGGAGCTTTCTTTCCAGTTATATCTACTTCAGACATCCCAACCTTTTGCTTTCTCCTTTTCAGAGGTCTAAACATGGGATTATTTCTGAGTTTCTCTGGAAGGTCATCTTCTGATTCAGAACTGGTTGAGTCATCTAGACTTTCATCTAACTCAACAACCCTTTCTCCATCTTCTTCCTTGATGACCACTTTAGTTTTAGATGGGCTTACAATGTGTTCAACAACATCAGCGTCAAGATCTACACATTCGTCTGCCCCATCATTAACAATGAAAGTCCAATCTTCAGGAGGTACAAACTCTCCTTCTTCAAGGTCAAAGTCAATGTCCTCATCTAATTCATCTGGCATGTCGCCTTCAGAATCTGATAAGTTCAACATTTCATGACCTTCTTCAGCTCTTTCCTTATCAGCACCAGCACCAACAACATCACCACTTCCACTACCACTAGCTCCAGCAGACTCCCCCTGAAGTGTAGTCTGCTGACCAGTCATTACAAGACCAGCCAGCTCACTTTCCTTTTCAGCTGAGGGATCATTGTCTTCATCATCCTTCTTCTTCTTTGCCAGCTCATCCTCTTTACACACTTCTTCATAAGCAGCCCTCTCCCCCTGAGTTGGCTGGTTCTGTTCGAGGAAAGTAATCCGTCGAGACAAGCAGTCAATTTGTCTTTGCTTCTCAGCTACATCATCTACCAGTGTAGTGTTGGTCTTGAGTAGTAGTGAGTAAGCATCATTCTGAGCAGTGACATTGTCTGACAGTTGCAGAATCTGTGTGGCAAAGGTGTTAGCAAAAAGTTGCAACTCTTGAACCTTAGACTCTAAGCTCATAATGCGTTCAGTATCAGTCTTTGGTGAGGTTGAAGGAATAGCAGCTGTGGTTGATGGAGGTGTCGGAGCAGGCGGTTGCATTTTCTTTGCTATCTCAGTAGCAACTTCTGTCAAAAGACATGCGGCAACCCTGCTAGACTTGGTGGTTGGGTGCGAAGACGGGCGAACCAAAGCAGCAATCATTTCAGCCTCTGAGGGCGTAGAACTTGATTGTAGATGAGCTGCAGAGGTTGAAGCTGTTTGTCTGAGCAGCTTGCGAGGTCGAGTAATTAGCACCTCCTCCTCTTCATCTTCATCCTCAACTTCTTCGACAAGAACAAAATCAGGATCCTGATCAACGGCTTTTCTTTTTAACTTCAATGCCGGATCCATAATCAATTTTGATCCTTGACGAATCATCCCTTCAGGGATACCGGAGACAAACCCTGGTGGTCCAGTCTCATCATCATCATCAGAAGCAGATTCAGAAACCGAAGCAGTTTCTCCATCTCTTCCGGATGGACCGGCAGCCTCTGGTGCCTCAGTGGTGGGTTCTGCAACCCTTGGTGCTTCAGCAACATACTGATCCACATCTTGCATGATGGGATCATTGGCATCATCAATATCAGCCAGTACTTGTTGCACCACTTCGGCTGCAACATCAGCATTAATCTCTTGCCCAGATTGATGCACCTGAATCAAAACCTCCTCGATCAGTTCTTGTGGCTTAGGAGCACCCTCTGCCACATCAACATCCAGCCAACCATGATTTGGTGGCGTCACATAATCTGGATTAAGCAAAAACCCAAACAGCTCTGTCGGCTGTGGCTGCATCTCAAACCTCCTTGAAGTTTGCATAAACATGGCATTATAAGCCCGCAGCCCGATAGTGTCAACCTTTAAGTCAGCTTGAAAGTCCGGCAAGTCTGGAATCGAGGCTCGAATAATCAGCATACAGAATCTCGGGTAGATCATGAACTGTGATCTAACAGCTCCCGAGATCTGTCGAGCAATCTCGCCAAAAATATAATCTGAGAAACTGTATGGTTTATTGTAAACCAGGGACAGTACTCCTGATAGAAGCGAAGGGCTCAGCTCATCATATCCTCCCTTCTTGGCACCAAAAACAGTCACTAGGACGTGCCATAAGAATCTCCACTGACCGAAGACAAGAGCCTTCAAGAACTGGCGTCCTCGCATGGGTCCCACGTACCCCATACGGCCTAGAGCACCCTCAAGAAAATCTGAAGAGAACTCGGTTGGGCCATCTTCCTGATCAGCCGTGCCCAGATGTAAAATATGCCTGATGTCAGTAGAAGAAAACACAATCGGATGATTATTCACTCTAGTCCTAATCACTGGTGGGTTGACGACTGTGTCGAACTCGATATTAGCCCAGAATTGATCTAAAAGATCCTTTGATAAGGCTGGGGATTCTGTAACAGCAAACTGAATCCTCGATCGACCTAAGAATGTGAGAATCTGAGCTAGTCTGGCGGCACCACGTGCATTGATATCCAGATCGACGAGCACGTTGTGCTGAGCGGCGAATTGTCGAGCCATTTCTGTAAAATCACAAATTACACAAATGTTAGACAAACAGTTTAACAAATATTGATAAACTTATATGATCTACAACTCATAATTGAACTATTAAGTCGTGAAACTTAATTATCAATTATAGTTGTTCAACATATATAGAATCAATAAGTCTAACTTTCAAATTAACCTGCTACACAAATACATTACTTATTACGGAAAGTCATAAGTCTTATATATAGAGTATACGGTTTTACGTGTTTACATTTAAGTCGACACGTCTAACCGTAGACTATTTTAACTTATAAACGCTCAATTAGTTAACTAATCGAGAGATCGTAAATTAAAATTAGAAATCAAAAGTTTCAAAAAGTCAACTCGCTAGTTCAACTCGCAGTCAACAAGTCAACTCGCAAGTTCAACTCGCAGTCAACAAGTCAACTCGCAAGTTCAACTCGCAGGTTCAACTCGCAAGTCAGACTAGCAAGTCAACTCGCAGGTTGGACTCGCAAGTCAACTCGCAAGGTTGACTCGCAGGTCAACTCGCAAGTTCAACTCGCAAGTCAGACTAGCAAGTCAACTCGCAGGTTGGACTCGCAGGTCAACCTTCAAAGTGGACTCGCAAGAGCGGGCTGCGAGTTGAGTCTGGATCTCAACTCGCAGCATGAACTGCCAAGATGACATCATCATTTAAATTTATTTTGGCGAGCTTTGTGCAATCAGGTGATGTAATTAGGTCCATAATACTTTAATTACCATAAACCCTAAGGTTTCTTGTATAATCTAAGCATTATTTAAATGATTTTTGTAATTGAAATTTCAAAACCCTCATTTTTTATAAAATGTCGATTGTGAATGAAATACACGGTGGATTTACTTGAAATATACCTTAAAATGATCACAAAGTAAAGGTATATAAAAATCAGAAGATCAAAATCTCTTTACTTCAAAATGAAAGTCACAAGATTTGCGAGTTCAAATCTGGGTTCGCAAGGAAATAGTTTGGGCTCGCAGGACTGTGTGTTTGTTATGCGGGCTCGCTACCTTTTTATACTTACTGAACTCGGCTCGCAGAACTCAACTCGCAGAGTTGAGTTCGACTCGCAGCCCAAAGTCAACTCGCAGCACTGTTCTCGGCTCGCAGTTTTTGTCCAAAAATTACATTTTAATTACAAAACGTCATTTTTAAGTCCAAGTCGCGTACAAGTCTAAAATCTGAGGATCTTTCACTTGTTTTTCTTATGGAATAGCGAACAAGTCTAAAATAAAATATTTTTCACTTGTCGTTCTTAGAAAAATGCGCACAAGTCTAAAATAAGGTATTTTTCACTTGTGAGACTTAGGAAATCGTGCACAAGTCTAAAATCTGAGGATCTTTCACTTGTGATGCAATAATACGAACAATAGAAACATAAGAAAAATAAAATAAAGAGAAATAAGATAAAATGAAATAAATAAAAGTTCAATGATTCATAATAAACATTGGTATCAAGTACCCTTGTATTAATGAAACACTTTGACTAAAATAAAATTACAATAAAATAAAATAAAGTAAAATAAAACCTAATCGAGGGCATTAAGAAATTTATCGACAGTGGGATCATATCAGAAGGAAACAGCTGAACCAAAAGATGAGTACAAAGTCTAAGAAGATTGTTAGTATGCATACCTTATGAAATTCACAATAAGTTACATAAGAACTCACAACTTAACCATTTATCAACTTTACATTTATAAGAGTATAACTTGGTTACCTATATCCACAAAATATAATATTCACATCAAAATGAAGTGATTTAAATATCATAGACAGTTCAAGATGATTACCGGTATTATAATCCATATAAACAAAGTCTATACTGATTTCCGAGCAAACCTTTTATTGTTTGAATGTGTATTACCTAATGTGATTCAAAAATGACATACTGAGAAATTTAGTAAAACACATAACACTGTTTCTTTCACTTTGCAAGATAGAGGTCACTAAATGATGTTCTTTTCGAAACATATGACATACCCTTGAGTGAATTTATAAAATGTGACAAACATCAAACCCGTTTTGTAGATACTAGTGGTTCTAGATCTGTACTTAGTACAACATAAGATCCCTTAGTATAGACAAACCAAGCTTGAAACCATTGGCAAAACTAAAGGGGTCAGATCTGTACTTAGTACAATAGAGACACCAGTAATTTCACTAACAGCCATAATTCTTATTATTTATCTTGACATATTTTCATAGATTCTAGATAACAGTGTATGGTCAGACTATCGTTCATCAATTAAGACTTATGTCATATGTCATATAGTAAATCACACGAGATATGTGACACCCGACCCTTTAGGGTAATGATTACCTTAAACTAGAACCCAAATTTCGTGTATTTAGTTCTGTATTAGGCTAAGTACTTGTGATTATTTGCAACTATTTGTATATGTGTGTATGTACACTTACGTAATTGTTTGAATTACACTTTCGTAATTTTTCGTAATTACGCGAAACAACCGGACGTGGTCCGACCATTTATACGACGTTGGTGAAAACTTTCCATGGATAACGTAATCATATTTATAGTTAAAATGGTGGTTATATACCTTATATTATTATTTCAAATAATAATACACGAAAAACTTTGACGTTTTGTTTAAAACGTATCAAACGCGACAAAAACGCGCAAACCGAGCCCGACACCCGATTGACACCCGAAATATACTTTTGTGACTCAATTTAATATTTTAAGAATACCTACTTATCCCGAATATTATTCACAAATTTAAAAGCTTATACAAAAGCTCAACGTAAATTATCGACTTTTTAAAGCGCAAATTAACGTTTAAACGAACGGGGAACGAAACACGAAGTTTAGAAAACGAGTCACGAGCCCGAAACACTTTTGGGCCAGGCCCAATTCGGCTTGGGCTGACCCAAGAAGCCCACCCCAAATAAGCCCAAGCCCACCCCACAAAACACCTCCCCTACACCTCATTTCACACACACAACCCACACCAAATTCTCTCCTCCTTCTCTCTACACTCTCAACTCTCTCCCTCTCTCTAAAAATCTGCCATCTTTCCACCACCATCAACCACCTCATCACCACCACCAACCACCACTCCACCACCACAAACCGCCACCATAATTTCAAAGAAAAGTCAAGAAATCAAGCTCTTCCTCACCTTCCTCTCCATTTCAATCGGTTTTCAATCTTGTAAGAACATATAACTCTTTTATAATACTTGTAATTCATCTATAAACATGTTAAAGTGCTCACTTAACTAATATATGTCCAAAAGATTACATAAAAATCGTTTTTCATAACTTTAAACATGCAAGAACTTTGCATGCAATCCGGCCAGAAAGTTTGTCTAACTTTGGGAGGTGATATCTACCTCAAAACTTGACCAAAATAAACGATTCAAAAGGCTAAAATTAAGTTTAAGAAGTTATCTTTCATTTGCCACCGGTCTCATAATTTTTGGAGCTCGTTTGATGCCTGAAATTATTTTTACAAAAACATGTAGGCGGGCTGGGTAAAAAGACAGAAATTTGTCTCTCATTGTTTTAGTCATAACTCGAGATTTACATCTCTAAAAGACTTGAAACCACCGCAAAAAGTTCATAAATTTCGTTGAGAAAAATAGTCATTCAGATGACCTTGTCCAAAAACGCACGCATTCTGCCCAGAAACTCAATCACCTTGCATGTCTCCTGATTGGCTACTTTTTGACCCTTGTGAGAATCCATAATTTTTATAAATACTTAAACTCGATTAAAAATTCTATAAAAATTATTTTAAGTACCTAACATAATAAGAAACAACATATATTTTTCTTGGATTTTTTCTCGAACATTTAGATTACGAAATAAAATTGGAAAAAACTGATATGTTTTGGTCCTTGTGTCGCTGAAGCCCAGTAGTCATTAGCGACACTATCCTTGTGTCGCTATAGCCTTGAACCGTCACCTTAGCGACACTATCCTTGTGTCGCCGAAACCTCCTTAGCGACACTATCCTTGTGTCGCCGAAACCTCACTTGCGACACTAATATTGTGTCGGCTAAATCACACTTGCGACACTAGTATTGTGTCGCCAAGATCACATTAGCGACACAAGCCTTGTGTCGCTAAAAACCCAGAATCAAAGCATTTTTACTAAAGAGATGTAGGTGGAAATAAAAATTTTTACTAAAGCCTTGTGTCAGCTCGACCCCAGCCAGGGGCCTTGCCCCTTGGACCCCACCAGGGGTTACCACCCCTCGGACCCCGCCATCAGGGGCACTGCCCCCGGACCCCCGTCATTCGTGGGTTTCACCCACTTACCACTCAATTCAACGTTATGTTTTAACAACTTTCACCAACGCTTCGTACACGTCTTTCGATAAGTAAACAAGAACGGACATACTAGTTAAGTGAACTACTAATTTATAAGTGGACATTAACCCTCCACTTATACAATCACTATAGATGGTCTTTTGAGACATCTACTTACACAATCTTATACGTCTAGGGCGTTAGAAGATTTCAATTGGGAACACGAATTGCTTGCTACTTGTTATTTGCTAAGTAACAGGCTAATCTCAGGTGAGTTTCATAGCCCCTTTTTCCACTATTTCCACTCAGGGGTGAGAATACATACAACTGCTTTTAACAACTGCTATTTTATGTGAACGCAAGTACAAAACACGATATATTGGTTGCATGAGTATTTAACTAATCCTGAAAGTCCCCCACACATAGTTTGTTAGTATCGTTATAGCGTGAATGTTAATGAATAGTACTATTTGGGATTGACATCCCCCGTCCGGGTTAGTCGCGCTAACTGGTCAAACGGACGCATTATCATTTGTTCTTACGAGTGTTGGATTAGGCACTCGCTGGGAGGCACCACGATCGTGGCACTTGATTGTGACCCGACACCACAGTTAAGCTCGAACTATGGGCTCATGGCAACAATATACACCTCTTTTACATTTTTGTAATACAGTACTATCATTGTTGGATGATACAAACAGGAAATCTTGTGTTCCACACGTTCCATATAATATAATACCAATTGTTTTCAAACCTATGAGCTCACCAACTTTATGTTGACTCTTTTAGTATGTATTCTCAGGTGACCAGCCGCAGTAGGATGCTTTGGAAGCAATAGCTCGAGTCGCATATTTTGAAACAACCAAGGAATTAGATTGCATTTACTATATTTTGTAATAATAGTTATGTGATTCTACGAACCGGATGCGAACTCCTAGCTTTTATGTAAACGCTTTTAAATTTGTAATGTAATGATTTTTGAAAACGTCTCATATAGAGGTCGTTTGTTGTAACTCTTGTGTTGTGATATTTGATTTGGTCGGCGCCCCCATGACACCCCATACCTTCCGCTGCCACGCGTCTTGGGGGTGCGACAAGATAACACACAGAAGATTTATAGCTTATTATATGCTCAGAAATCAAAGCAGACATTGCCTACCAGTACATCATATAATGAAGCTATCTAGATCTAAAGTTTTTCAAGTAGATTATATCGTGTGGAGAGAGGAGTATACTAAAATAAAGATAAGTGAAGGCCTGGTTTTAAAGATGTAAAGTTCATGTAACAAATTTGAATCTACTAACACATCTAACTTAAGACTTTTACCTATATTTATTAAGCCAATTCCTCTAATTTACTATCATTTCCCAGTTGATAAAGACTTAACCTTTATCGGAGGCGATTCCCCAACGGTAACAAGCAAATGAATGCCATACGCCTTACCCCTTTTTTTTTTTTTATTTTAAAAATGGCATAAACTAATAAATAAGACCAGCTAATTATTACAAAATAACTCTATGGAAGACTAATCCTCTGGATTTCTCATTCCATTTAGTTGCACCAATTTCTCGAATCGAGCTCTGTCGAACGCTTTGGTGTATAAGTCTGCTAAATTATCCACAGATGGAACCTTAGCTAACTTTATCAGGTTTTTCTCAGCACAGTCTCTAATAAAGTGATGTCGAATATCAATATGTTTAGTTTTACTGTGCTTGACTAGATTATTGGTTATTGAGATCGTTGATTCATTATCAATCATCATAGGCGTATTTGTTATATTCAGCCCATAATCAAGCAATTGCTGTTGTATCCATAGAACTTGGGAACAACAGCTGCCAGCTGCAACATACTCAGCTTCACATGTAGAAATGGCTACTGAGGTTTGCTTCTTGCATTGCCAAGAGACCAGTCTACCTCCTAGGAATTGACATCCACCGGTTGTAGACTTTCTATTCTGATTGCATCCTCCGTAATCAGAATCAGTGTAAGCCACAAAATCTAAGTCTCCATCAGTCGGATACCAAAGTCCCAGCTTCGGTTTCCCTTTGAGGTAACGAAGAATCCGTTTTACTGCTTGCATGTGAGATTCTTTAGGAGTAGCTTGATATCTTGCGCAGACACATACTGCAAACATTATATCAGGCCTTGATGCTGTAAGATACATTAGTGATCCAATCATGGCCCTGTAAAGAGTAGGATCCACGTCTCTATCACTCGATGTATCTGGACCAATACCATGGGCTTCCGGAATAGGAGTATGAAAAATTCTTGATTCTTCCATCTTGAATCGTTCTAGAAGCTCATTAGTATACTTAGTCTGATGAATGAAATATCCATCTTTCTTTTGATCGACTTGCAATCCTAAGAAAAATGTCAATTCACCCATTGCTGACATCTCAAACTTGTTCTTCATAACCTTTTCAAATTCACTACACATCCTTTCGTCAGATGACCCAAAGATGATATCGTCAACATATACTTGAACAAGTAGAAAGTCTCTTCTTTTCCATTTCACAAAGAGTGTACTGTCAATTCTTCCTCTTGTGAATCCATTCTCAAGAAGATAAGTGGACAGTGTCTCATACCACGCTCTCGGAGCTTGATGTAATCCATATAGAGCCTTATCGAGACGATATACTCTATCTGGATACTTTGGATCAGTAAATCCCGGTGGTTGAGAAACATACACCGTTTCTTTGACTTTGCCATACAAGAAGGCACTTTTAACATCCAGCTGAAATACTTTTATTTTCTTTGAGGCTGCAAATGCTAAAAATAACCTAATTGCTTCAAGCCTAGCCACAGCCGCAAACACTTCATTGTAATCAATCCCCTCTTGTTGATTAAAACCTTGGACAACTAGACGAGCTTTATTGCGAATTACGATTCCTCGATCGTCTTTCTTGCACTTAAATACCCATCTAGTTCCAATTGGATATTCTCCAACAGGTAGGTCAACCAACTCCCAAACTTGCAATTTTGTGAACTGAGACAGTTCTTCCTGCATTGCCTCGACCCACGAATTTTCCTTCAAAGCTATCTGAACATTCTTAGGTTCAATTTGTGAGATAAAGCATGAATATAGACATAGATTTGAAATCCCTGTCTCGTTCATTTCAGCATACAAGCTTGAATGAGTGGATGTACTAGCTTTAGATTGATTTCGAGTCAGAACAGGAGAATTTGGATCACCGATGATATTATCAATTGGATGAATCCTATTAATTCTTGTTGAAGTAACAGGTTCAACTGGAATATCATCCTGTAAGTTGGCACCAATTTCCTCCAAGGGTGGTATACCATCATTAGTAGTTGATATCCTTAATTGTCTCAGAGGAGTAAGAACATCATCCATAACCCTTTGAGAAGCAATTTCAGGATCTTCACTCTCTTGAGGTATATCATCTTGAGGTAGTTGTGACTCGATAGGGGGGACAACATCAGTATCGACAATATTCCTAGCATCAGACGTTTGAGCACTCGATGTTGGAGAAGGAGTGGGATCCTCATCTCCCGACAATAAATGCTCAGGAATGTCTGAGTTACTGACATAGTCACTGATAGGGACTTTAAATGACTTGAAAAGATCTGAATAGTCAAACTGCCAATCCAATCCCTTATGTGAGTCATGTGTATAGCTCGTAACTTCGATGTTATAAACTATTTCAACACGTCCCGAATTTTTATTGAAGGCCCTTTTGTTTGGTGAGTTAGGCATGTAACCTAGGAAGTATCCTTCGTCAGCCTTTTCACCAAATTTAGGTTGATGACTCGTTTTCAGCAACGTACATGAAACTCCAAAGGGTTCAAACCCTTTTAAGTTCGGTTTCTTTTTGTTCAAAAGCTCATAACATGTCTTGTTCTGCTTTTTAACCGTAAGAACCCGATTGAGAACATGACATGCTGTATTCACTGCTTCTGCCCAAAATATGACCGGAAGCCTTGAATCTGCAAGCATTGTTCTCGCTGCTTCAATTAGAGTTCTATTCTTCCTTTCAGCAACACCATTTTGTTGAGGTTCATATGGTGCACTGAATTGATGTTGAATGCCTTTGCTTAAGCAATATACATTCAATGTAGAATTCTTGAACTCGGTCCCATTGTCACTACGAATTCTCTTAACTCTTTTTCTATAGATGTTCTCTATTAGATCTAGAAACTCCATAAGAATGCCCGGAGTTTCATCCTTAGATCCCAAAAAGAATACCCAAGAGAATCTAGAGAAATCGTCTGTGACAACCAGACAGTACCATTTGCCACCTATGCTTCTCTTGCTTATTGGGCCAAAGAGATCCATATGTAGCAACTCAAAAGGCGAGGAAATAGAGTTCTGGTTCCTGTCATGTGCCTAGAGCATCCACTGTCAACATACCACCAATTATCATTGTTCCCAGTCTGCTCCTGCACATACAAGTTGTAAACAATCAGTTATCAAGAGGGACCCAAGCCATTACGGTCTTGGTTTGTCCCTTATCATCGACAAACTGTAGCTCTTTAAAGTAACCATCCTTCCCATTAGGAGCTTTGGTCACTTTTGAAGGAGCATCAGCTTGCTGATGATTAGTGGTCCTGGGTCTATGAGTTGACTGACTTCCAACTCTCCCCGATACATAACCCTGGAATTTCTGCCCTTAGTTACGATTATTATAGGACCCTTGGTTAACTCCTTGTGAACGAGATGTAGATCCAATCTCAAAGTGACTTTGGTTCCTTCTCGGAGTCATAAACCTCGACGGCACCTGATCCTTAGCAGAGTTTTCATGCCGTTTAGGTTTTGGTGGCGAGACACTGTGAGACGCATCTCTTTTCAGAGCAGTCACAGGTTTAATACCAATACCAGGTCTGGTACCTAACCTGTCTGTGCTAGAGATATTTTTAGACTTATCACTGGCCTCGCGCTTAGGAGCAGCTTCATTCTTCTTATTGGGACAACAAGAAGAGACATGTCCTCGTTGATGACATTTGAAGCATGACATCTGCTTTCGTGACTTAGCAGTCTTAGCAGACTCCTTCTTTATCTGATCAAAAGACACTGAAGGTAACTCCTTATGTTTCTTAATGACTTCATTATTTCCATCAGTACTTCCAATCATCCCACTTGATACGAATTGTACTTTAGTGAGAGATTTGACTGTACTCTTGGTTAAAGATGAATCATTGACAGTCTCCTTTTGGATCTCAGATGCAATAGACTGTTGATTTTCCAAATCCTCAGTCTCAGGATTAACATCTGTCATTTCTAAGTCAACAGAAGTGGAAGCAGTGTAATTGGCATTAAAAGGCGGAGGGACATCTGAGTATCCTAGGCCAGTAACATCCTTTACACTACGTTGAGAGCCAATGATTCTATTTAAGGTCAAAGAAGAAGTTCTATAACCTTCAAATTTTCTATTCAGCTCTACCAGTTTCATATTTGACTCTGATAATTCCTTATCCCTAATAGCTATATTTCTATTAAGCTCATTAAGGTTTAGATATAACCCGTCTATTTTAATACATTGTTCATTTATAATGTCAGTCAGACTGGTCTTATCTAGAGTATCACTCTTAATCTTCTCGTTCAGTGCTAATTTATCTTCACCTAACCGACGAACATCAGACTTAGCTAAGTCTAATTCTGAGGTCAAGGTTTTGTTAGATTCTGCAAAGACACTAACCTGTGTTTGAAGATCAGTAACTAAATAGCATACATCGGTGAGAGTAAGGAGATCTAAACATACCTTTTTCTTTTCGGATTGAATATCAGCCATATATGCCACAAAATCATTGGGACTCATTTCTTCTGTCGAGTTGATGTAGAGAACATCTTCCTCAATCCCCTTAACTTCTGTGTGTGGCACATTAGCTTGAAGTTCTTCAGTAGTCGGCATGTAGGAAGTGGATTCAATTTGTTTCTCTTGATCGTCAATCTCAGCCATGAGAGCTTGCTCTGATGGTGTAGACCAATCATAAGATCCGTCTATTTGCTGAACCACTAAGACTTTGGAAGTTAGATTACTTCCCGAATCTTGTTTTGAAGTTCCAGCATCAACCTTTGGTCTTTGGCATTCCCTGGCAAAGTGTCCGTAACCTTGACAATTATAACACTTGACCTTGGACTTGTCAAAACCTGGTCGATTTCCAACCACTCTCTTACCCGTACGCTTTAGGAAATTCTTTACTCTCCTTGACACCATAGCCAGTTGCCACTGGAGGTCCATTTCCTCTAAGTCGTCAGGATCAACCTGATCATAATCTTCATCAAATTGTGCTGGATCGTTTATCTTCCCTTGAATATAGTTTTCATAAGAAGCAACGAACGATGCCAACATAGAAAGTTGTTGTTCGGCTGATTTCACACTCATCGGCATCTTATGATGCCCTTGAGTGGATTTATCTGAGGTGGTGTTCCTGTTTCGTTTATCACCGTTATCCGAAGCAATGAAACAGAGATCCTCAGTCAATTTTTCTCCAATCTCATCAATTTCACCCGCAAACAAAGCCGTGGTCGAATTGGATGAGGAATTAGAGATACTGGTCTTTCCATGGTACAGACCAGGATTCTGTAGATGATCAGAATCCGTATCTCTCGTTCTCTTAGAGAAATCATAACCCCTTAGTTTATCAATCGCTTTCTCTAGGGTCATGGTTGCATATCTTTCATCATTATCTTTCAGCATGATACCGTACTGTTGGTGCATCTAGAGTGTCTGTCACTTGGTCTTGGTTTCGAGTTGTAACTAATTAGTTAGATTCTGTAAATAGCGACATTGGCAATATCGCTTTAGCGATATTGACAATATCGCATAGGCGATATCACCAATATCGCTTAAGCGATATTACAATATCGCATATGCGATATTACAATATCGCTAAACTGGCTGATTAGTCAACTATAAATAGTCGTTTAGGGTTTCAGATATGTGGTTGCTGAAATTCGTATTTGTGCAGCCTGTGTTGTTTCTCCAGTCAATCATCTGTAAATCACAATTGTTTTGTTTGATTAATATTATTATTGTGATTGCTTGTGTTGAGTTTAATTGTTAACGTACTTTGATTTTGCTATTGTATTCCGCGCTTTAGCATTTTTGATATTGATTCATTGTGAAAGGTCGTTCCTTTAACGGTCCTACAAGTGGTATCAGAGCCAATAATCATTGGATTAGTGGTTTATTGAATCAATATTCGTACGTGTTAAAATCTTTTAAACTTGTTTTACGATAAACAAATCGTTTATCTGTCTTAAAAGCATTTTATTCAGTATTTTTAGTGATATCTGGTGCTGTGTTCGTCAATTTTAAACCTTATTTTTGTTTGATTCGTAAAAATTATTTTTTTTAAGGTTTACAGCCGTTTTAGCGATATTGATAGCGATATTACCATCAATATCGCCATTAGGGTTTTTAGCGACATTGCAAATTCAGGTCTCATTAATTTGAGCGATATCACTAGCGATATTACCTTGATATCGCCTAGTTGATTTTAGCGATATTATCCCAATATCGCCCTTTTTCCTCTGATTTCAAAATTTGAATTTGTGCTTCCCTTTGCCTAATTCTTGTTTAAAAAAATTTTTTCATTTTACTCGACCAAAATTTTGAAATTTTTGGAGGGAAAAAATTCGTTCGGACAAATTTGAAATTTTTTAAAAAATGACTACTTTACAAGCTGTGAATGCTATGTTGAAACACAATGCTGAAGTTGGTTCTGCAAATAAACCTCCATTCTTTGCTCCGGGAATGGAGTATTCTGAATGGCGTGGGAGATTCTTATCGTTCGTTGCGTTTACCGACCCTGAAATGGAGATACCTTTAATTGAACGATACGTTAGACCGGTTGCAGGTGGAGAACATGTGGGTATACCTCCTCCAAAAACCATTCGTTCAATGACTGCTGAGGAACGTAAGGCATGGGAATGTGAACGAAAGGCTCACTCTGCTATAACCATGTCTTTACCTGCTGATGCTATGAAGATGTTCAAGCACCATGATAAAGCTTATGATCTGTGGAATGGCATAGCTGAAAGATGTGGAGGTACCACTGAATACAAGCAAATTAAGCTGGAATTTGTAAAGAAACAGTATGATCTGTTTGATATTCAGAAGAACGAGACGGTTAATGACTTGTTCTGTAGATATTCACGTCTTGTGAATGAGCTGACTGAGGGTGGACACAAATTTAGCTCTATGGAGGTCAACAAGAAACTGCTAAATGCTCTACCTCCTTCTTGGGAAACTCGAGTATTAATGATGGAAAGTGATCCAGACGTATTGGCAATGTCTTTGGATCAACTTATTGGAAAATTAGAAACATGTGCTTTGGATATCCAAAAGAAAAGCACAAAATCTAGCTCTTTGCTTCCTGATAATAGTAGTTTTGGATATGAAAGTACAGCTCTTCTATCTGGGCCGTCTACTTCTGAATCTAAACCAGGAACATTTTCTTCTTTTTCAACCCAACCATCATCTTCTGCTACTGCATCACACAATGAGCATGCAGTAATCTTCAATGCGTTTTTATCATCATATGATGAGTTTTTATCGAAGAGGATTAGCTCGGTAGATCTTACCGATGAAGACTTTGCTCAAGTTGATCCTGATGAGCTAGAGAGAGTGGACCTTCGTTGGAACATGGCTATGCTTACCAGAAGAACGAAGACCTATTTGAAGAAAACAGGAAAGAAATCTCTTGAAGATGTTACTGATAAAACGAGTATGGGTTTTAACAAATCAAAGATCAGATGTTATAAATGTCAAAACCTAGGCCATTTCGCAAGAGAATGTGAGAAGGGTAGACAACCCTCGACGGGTTTCACAAGACCTTCTGCCTTCAAGAAGGACAATGAAGTTGCCAAGGCTGCTATAATGTTGGAAGATGAAGAAGCCTATGACTTCTCGGCCATGGATGATCAAGATAATATAGCACTGATGGCAGATGTTGAGAATCAGGTAGAATGTGATTCATTTAAATGTGAAACCTGTATAAAACTAACTGGTAAAATTAACAGGTATATAGTAGATAATGATCGCCTGAATACAGATCTCACAAGTCTTATTCAAGCGAACAGAGTTTTAAAAGATAATGAGAAAGTTTTTGTAATAAATCAAAAGACACTTATTGAAGAAAAGAAAGAGTTGAAAGCTATGATCTACAGCAAACAAGATGAAATTGATAGCTACTTAAAACTAATTGCTCATCTTAAAAAGGATCTTGCTGCTGCTCAAGCTGATAATATTGATTTAAAACGAAAACTTGCAAATATTTCAACATCTACTCTGGTCTTTTCCGACATCCTGCAAAGTCAAAGGACTGATACAAATAGTAAGGCAGGAATTGGTTATCACAACCAACCTCCTCCCTCAAACTTGAATCAGCCTAGTCTCTCACAGGATGAAATAAAAGATTATGTCCCTTCTGTTCTCAAGAAGGATACAAATCCTGTTGTGAAACCAGTTATTATCAAAGCAGAAAAGGTTACACAGCCTAATCTTGTTAAGGCTGTTGATGTCAAGCGACCTGAGTTGCTTAAAGTCCCAAGTTCAAATAAAAAGAAGGCTGAGCTTATTAAGCCTAAATTTGAACCTATTTTGTTTGTGCCTTCAACAAATGTTGAAGAGGTGGTGGAAGTGGAGGATGTAACTCACGAGGTTACAAAGAAAGTTAAGAAGAATAACATAAAACCAGAAAATTTAATACTTACTACCGAAGGTAGAGGTCAAATATTTTCTAAAAAGATTTCTTCAACTGCAAATACATTTACTCCTTCATGTTCACATAAGTGTTCATGTGCTGTAAATGTACCTGAAAACAAGCCTCGTAAGTCACCTCCTTCACCGAAACCACTGTCGAGTGATGACCAAACTTTCCGAGAGAGACGATCATGTTTCTATTGTAAGAAGCAGGGTCATCTTATTAATCAGTGTCCGGTGCTTGCTAGAAAATGGGCATCACGAAATGATCCACGTCATCCTAAATATAGAAACTTTCAGAGATCAAAACAACGTGAGTCATCTAGTAATGTTAAAATTTCAAAGGTTAATAACATTATATCTTCTCAACCGCTGGTTAGAAATTTTGATGTAGTTAATCAGAAATCATCCAATGTGAAGCAGGTGTGGAAACAAAAATCCACAAACAAAACAACAATGAAATCAAGTGACCTTTTAAAATATCATAAACTCATTGATGTGATGATTATGGACGCTAATGGACATCTCAAGCCTATCAAAGCTTGGGTGTCCCATAAAATCTAATGTTTCATTGTTTGTGGTGTTGCAGTCAGCTTTTTGATAGATTGTATTTTTAGTGACTGCAAGGATGTGCATTGTGATTGACTGGCTGAGTTTATCAGCGTTTCGAGACGGAATAACGTGGTTAAAAAGAATTGATTTGACTTGATATGTGATTTTGGAATTTTTTTTTTTTTTTAGTCATTATTTGTTCTTTTTGTTAGTTTATGCAACAACCACTCTTTATACTTTTTAGTATCCAAGAAATGTAACGTTGCGAAATTTATTAAATTAAAAAAATTATATATATATTTCAAATTAGTTTAAGTTTTAGGGGATAACCTTTGAATTAGAATTGAGAAAAGAATTTGCTGTTCAGGGGGAGTAATTTAAAAATCAGAAATTTGAACAGCAAGATTCTTAATTCTGGAAAACATTTTGGATTGTGTCTGTAAATAATGGAATATGATAGTTCATCAGGTGACATGTACACAAAATGAAATTTTAAGGTTTATGTTTGATGTATCAGTAGGTTTATCACGTATCTGTTATACTTGACCTTCTAGACATCTGATTACTTGCACGATGTATTGGTAGGCATTATCATACTCATCTTTGAGCAACTAAGAAATCTCTTAATCTGTGTCTGATCTTTTGTGATGATCATCATATGATGTATGACAATGCGTCTTAATTCTTATGTGTCAACATGCCATGCTTCTATTAACTTGAGTTTGTATATGACAACATTTGGGGAATTATGCTGTCTGTTTCCTTTGTTGTACGTTTGTACAGACCTGGTCTCAGTCAGTATACTTTCAAAAACAATGCAAACAAAAGTCAAAAGTACTTACAAATCTTATAAAATCAAAGATTTCTTACGCGGTCGCCAAATGGTTTGACCAAGTTTGGTTTTGCAAGCACCTGAATCAAGTGTATGTCGCTTTGTTGTACGTATGTACAGACCTGTCACCGCTGGCTTGATTCTTAAAAATGTTGAATTCAAATGCTTTCTCTAACTAATCGAAGTCTTGGGCATGACTTGATACTAGGGGTATATCTATGTGAGATTCACGAAGACTTATTCACTCTCACAATAATTGCTAAGCTTGAAGTTGAGTATGATATATGTTTAAGTGGAAAAACAATACCTCTAATCGTCTTGTTCCTGATTGTTTTTTTGGCTAGTTAACTTTGCGTGCTAAATTTAAATTTGGATAAATATACTGATAATCAAAATAACACTTACTATTTCCTAATAAATGCATGATCTCCTGATATGATCCTTAAGCAGACATATTACAATCTTATCCCCGATCTATTTTCTTTTTGGTATTCTTTACTTTTAAATTATAAAGAAAATTACAAAAATATTTTAGTTCTATGTTGTTTTATTCAATATCACATATCTTGTTAAAGTCAAATATTGAAGATATAAAAGATGTTGGTTATTCTCCAAAGACTGTGAAGATAAATTATATTGGAGAAGCTGCTAAAGATTGAGAGATGGTCATATAGTTTGAAGATCTTATTGTATGCAAAAGGTGTGTCAGTCACATGAATCTGAACATCAATATTATGAAGACCATGCTATCTCAATGGGGGAGTGTCTAATTATTGAAGACATAGAGGAGTTTGATTGAAGACTTAACTGAAGATTATTTTTGAAGACCAAGCTGCAGACATGGGGGAGTTTGTTGGTGCATCTAGAGTGTCTGTCACTTGGTCTTGGTTTCGAGTTGTAACTAATTAGTTAGATTCTGTAAATAGCGACATTGGCAATATCGCTTTAGCGATATTGACAATATCGCATAGGCGATATCACCAATATCGCTTAAGCGATATTACAATATCGCATATGCGATATTACAATATCGCTAAACTGGCTGATTAGTCAACTATAAATAGTCGTTTAGGGTTTCAGATATGTGGTTGCTGAAATTCGTATTTGTGCAGCCTGTGTTGTTTCTCCAGTCAATCATCTGTAAATCACAATTGTTTTGTTTGATTAATATTATTATTGTGATTGCTTGTGTTGAGTTTAATTGTTAACGTACTTTGATTTTGCTATTGTATTCCGCGCTTTAGCATTTTTGATATTGATTCATTGTGAAAGGTCGTTCCTTTAACGGTCCTACACGTACATCTCCCATTTACAAGGTAAACCCTCAATAAACTTGTCGGTTTTCTCCTTGTCATTATAGAAGATAGCATGGTCGTCAAGCTCACTTAATAGATGATAGAAACGGGTGGTGTAAGCCTCAAGATCTTCTTCTCTAAAAGCCTTAAATACCATAAACTGCTTTTTTAGAAGATTACATTTACCAGCTTTCACCTGAGGGCTCCCCTCACATCTCTTTTCTAGAGCGTCCCACAGCTCTTTAGCTGTGTGAAAGGACTTCAACTGATGGTTGATCTCCTTAGGAAGGCTCATCTTAATTGAAGAATGTGCTTTATTATCGATGGTGAATTCTTTCTTCTGATGGTCATTCATTCGATCATAAGTCACAATCACTGTTGCGTTCCCTACCTCAGCTGTAGGTGCAACATATCCGTTTTTAATACACAACCAAATAGTGATGTCGTGGAATCTACAGTAACTTTCAAATCTGTCTTTCCACCCATAATAGTCCTCAAGTCTAAGTAGCTTTGGTGGAACATTAGATTTTCCAACCTCGTGTTCCATCTCGATCATTCGGCTTAAATCAGACATTTTAAAGTGAAAAATTAGGTTATATTGCGAATTTAATAATCTCAACTCGCAACTAAAAAATGTCAACTCGCAGAAAATCTCAGCTCGCAGAAACTCAGTTCGCAATGGAACTCGGTTCGCAGCTGATTCTCAACTCGCAGAAAACTCAGTTCGCAATGGAACTCGGTTCGCAGCTGATTCTCAACTCGCAGAAACCCTAATCTCAACTCGCAGATAACAGTAACCCTAATCTCAACTCGCAAAACGGCGCCTCGAAATCTGGGAACTGAAACTTTTTGGTATTTCACGAATAAATCCGTAGATTTCGTTCGAAAAACGACCCTAAAGATGTTATATAACCAAAAACCTTGTAACCACAACGTTTCTAAGCCCGAAAGCTCTGATACCAATTGTAAGGTTGCTAGATCTTGGTTCGATAACGGATTATCTTTAGGTATTGAGGTGCGGAATCCCTCAATACGTTAGGTTTAAGCTTATATAACTTTACTATCAATTAAAGGACTTCGTTTTGATTATTAACTAAGTTAATCACTCAAAACCGAGCCTTTAATACTATAATAAATATATCTGCACAGATTTCGAGGAGAGAAATACTTAAAATATTTGGTGTGTGTAATTATGGCACGGATTTCTAGGTCTCTCATTAATAATGAGCAGCATTAAAATATTTATATCTGGTTCAACTCGCAGGCCATGGGCTTTGCGAGTTGACTCAACTCGCAGCCCATGGGCCTGCGAGTCCAGATGATTGCGAGCCCAGATCTCAACTCGCAGGTAAGACCTGCGAGTCCAGATATCAGCGAGCCCAGATCTCAACTCGCAGCTGAGAGCCGCGAGTCCAGATGGTTGCGAGATGAGATCTCAACTCGCAGGTCAAACCTGCGAGTTGACTTCTCAATTCGCGAATTTTGACTTTAACTTGAAATCGATACTTGTTCAATAACATTTAACAAATAATAATAACAAGTTAATATCATATATTTACGAGTCTAAACCAATTTATACAAGTTTGACAATAAATACACTAGTCCTATTACAAGCTAGATCTGTTGTCACAATAATATGTCCCAACATCGAGTTTGTTGAGGAACGTTGGTCTTGGGTCTATGAGGTGAATGAGAAACAGGTCTCTCTGACACATTACCTTGGGATTGATGTCCTTGATTACGATTATAATTATAATTATATTTAATCCCATGTGTACGTGAGGTAGAACCACTCTCATAATGACTATGGTTCCGAGAAGTAGAACCAATCTCAAAATGACTATGGTTGTGATGAGGTGTCCTAAACCTTGACGGTGTTTGGTCTCGAGAATGATTGACAGTATTATCATTAGAAAACCGTTTAGGTTTAGGTGGAGAAACACTGTGTGTTCCTAACCTTTTCAAAATGTTCACAGGTTTAGATATGGATTGATTGTCCAACCCAGGTTTAGGACTTGACCTGTCTACATCCATCTTAGAAGTACCCGGTGACATGTTACTGTCAACTGGTCTATGTTTTGCTTCTGACTTCTTATTGGGACAACAAGAAGCCACATGCCCTCGTTCATGACATTTGAAGCACGACATTATCTTTTTAGACTTAACTTCTTTTGCCTTTTCTAAGTTAGTAATTTTCTGAGTTACTGAAGTTTTACTTTCCTGTCCTTTAATATCCTCAACATCTAATTTAGTTTTGCACTCGTTAGATGTTAGATTTTTAATAACAGGCTTCTCTAACTCAGATATCTCTGACTTATTTATTGGAGTTTTCTCAGAATTAACAGGCACATCTATCATTTCTAAGTCTTCATGAGCCTTAGTGTAATTAGAATTAAAAGGAGGAGGTACATCATGGCAACCTAGTCTAGATCTATCATTTACACTTCGTTGAGAACTAATTATATGATCTAAAGTCCAGGAAGATGTCCTATAACTTTCAATCTTATGATTCAACTCAACTAGTTTCATTTTGGACTCAGATAGCTCTAGCTCTTTATTAGCTACATCTTTGTTCAAGTCTCTTAAGTTTAGATACAGACCGTCTATTTTAATAGCTTGTTCATTAATAGTATCTCTAAGAGCGGTTTTATCTGCCATATTAGACTTAATCTTTTCCTTTAGAGCTAATTTATCCTCACTTAGCCTACGTACATCACTTTTTACTTGTTCTAATTCAGATGTAACAGTCCTATGTGATTTAGCATAAACATTTACTTGGGACTGTAAACTAACAACAAGTTGACATACATCAGTAAGAGTGAAAATATCAAGACATACTCGTTTTTTATCGGTTTGGAGATCAGCCATATGCGCCACAAAATCTTCAGGACATAGATCTTCAGTAGATCCCAAGTCCAGCACATCATCATCAACTGTTGACATCTTAGTATCTTGTGTTTCCACCTGATACTCTTCAGCAGTTGGTATGTAACACGTGGATTCAACCATTTTATCTTGATTTTCAATATCAGCCATGAGTGCTTCTTTAGTTAAAGCACTCCAGTCATATGAACCATCAAGTTGTTGAACCACCAAGGCTTTTGATGCTAGAGAGGTGCCTTGTCTTACAGGATTTGCAGTCTGCTCATTCTTGGGTCTTTGGCATTCCCTAGCGAAGTGTCCAAAATTTTGGCAATTATAACACTTCACTTTGGACTTATCAAAGCCCGATCTATTACCCACCACTCTCCTTCCAGTTTTCTTTAGGAAATTTTTGACTCTCCTTGACACCATGGCTAGTTGCCACTGGAGATCCATTTCCTCTAAGTCCTCTGGATCAATTTGATCATAGTCTTCATCAAATTGAGCGGGATCGTTGATTTTCCCTTGGATATAGTTTTCGTAAGAAGCAACGAACGAAGCAAGTACAGACAGTTGTTGTTCTGCAGATTTCACACTCATCGGCATTTTATGTTGCCCTTGAGGTGACTTCTCAACAGTAGTCTTACTTCGTTTCTCACTTCCATCCGAAGTAATTTTCTAGTCTGAGCAATTTAGGTGGAACATTCGATTTTCCAATCTCATGATCCATCTCAATCATTCTACTTAGGTCTGACATCTTTGCAAATCACAAAACTTTCAAAAATCACGAAAACAGAAACTAGATCTCAGTTCGCAGAATAGAATCCCAGTTCGCAGGTTCAGTTCGCAAAATAGAATCCCAGTTCAGTTCGCAGAATAGAAACCCAGTTCAATTTGCAGAATAGAAACCTAGTTCACTTCGCAAAGTAGAAACCCAGTTCAGTTCGCAAAGTAGAAACCCAGTTCAGTTTGCGGAATAGAAACCCAGTTCACTTCGCAAAGTAGAAACCCAGTTCAGTTCGCAAAGTAGAAACCCAGTTCAGTTCGCAAACTCGGTTCGCAGAACTAGATCTCAGTTCGCAGAAACGGCTGTAACCCCCAAAAACGAAAATTTTAGGTTCTTGAACGTCTAAACCCTAAGATTTCAAACATAAACAAACCTAAAAACTTTCAGAGACTGATTTTGGTCAAAAATACGCACTAATTGTACGTACAAACAACCCTAAATCAAGCGTTATTCACCCTAAACAATCGTTAATACCCCAAATAACCTCGAACCTACGCGTATCTAGCCGTAGGCTCTGATACCAATTGTAAGTCCGTGCTTATTCGGATCGATAACGAGGTTATCTAACGTATTAAGGTGCGGAATCCCTCAATACTTAGTTATAGGATCTATAACGATTTGTTTCACAAATATAGTGAATCGAGTATCTAATTGCTTTGTATTGACTATTAACGAATGTTAAACGATCAACACCTAGCCTTTAGAATGTTTAATTGCTCTGGAAAACTCAGGAAGTTCGTATCTGTATTATGGCAAAAGTTAATTAGGTTTGAAACCTAATTTGTATTTATAACCGTCTCAGTTCGCGGGTCATGGGCTTCTGCGAACTGACTCGGTTCGCAGCCCATTTAGGCCCAGCGAACTGACTCGGTTCGCAGTCCAAATTTGTCCTGCGAACTGACTCGGTTCGCGGTCAAACTTGGTCAACATTTTTCAGCTTTTTGATTTTTCACTCTAAAATGTTTTCCAACCACAGTTTTTCATTTACAATTCAAAACCAATGTATAAACTCGATTACAGTTATACATGACCTATTACAAACTAGAAAGACTAATTTCAAGCTATATCTGTTGTCACAAAACATGTCTCAACAGACATTATGTCTCGGTTCCCAGAAATAAGCGTTCACGTTAATATCTGCCATAGCTGTAAGAACAAAGTAAACTTGGAAGCCGTTAGACATAAACACCTTTTTTAAAGATTGATTTTTTTAATTAAAAATGTACTGCGACACAAGACTTGTGTCGCAAGACAACACAACGACATAACGAGTTATGTCGCAGTTTTGCAATTAAATCAATTTAATGATTTACAGCGACACAAGTGTTGTGTCGCAACATCACATGGCGACATAAGGCAGCGACATAGTAATTGTGTCGCACAAAATGTCAGCGACATAAAACGGCGACATAACAGTTGTGTCGCATATGTCAGCGACATAAACACTGGCACATCCTGCGACACAACAATTGTGTCGCAGGTTATGTGCAAAGATGAACACGATGAAACCCAGATTTTTCAGAGGTAAAAAATTTGGGGTTTTCGTGTTTTAATCGACCCCGAGGGTGCACCGGTATAACAGGAACACAATAGCACAAATTTTATTCGCTATTTAACACCAAAAGTTACGCAATTTCACCAAAATATGTAAAACCTAAAACCGAAAGTTTGAATTCAAATGTAAACACGAATAAGTAGTAATAATGGTTGAAATTGATACCTATAGGTGCGTGAGAAGAAGGAGAACAGGTATCAAGCAAGTAATCGAACAGAAAACAGATAGAAATCACAAAAAGATCGAAAAATTGCGTCGGAGGGCTTGTGTCGCAGGATCCACTTTGTGTCGCAGGATTTGAATTTTGTGTCGCTGGTAATTAAAAACTAATTACAGCGACACGAGGGTATTTATACCCGGGACACAATGAGTGACACAAGCCTTGTGTCGCTATGTGGTCAACACAAGTATGCGACACAAGTATTGTGTCGCTGTTTTAGCAACACAAATATGCGACACAAGTCTTGTGTCGCTGTGTTGGCAACACAAATATGCGACACAAGCCTTGTGCCGCTGAAGTCAATCAAGGGTTAAATTTTAATTTGTATTTGTGACACTTAGAAAAGAGATAGAACAAAAACAGATATATAATTATAAAATAACATAAAAGAACGTTTTGAGAGGTGTCTATTTAGGGATCATATTAGAAAGACAGACTCGCAAGACAATGTCAAATTTTAATTCGATTATCAGTATAGTTGCCCAAATTTAAATTTATCAAGCAAAGTTAACAATCCTGAGAAGCAATCTGTAACAATACGATTATCAGTATTGTTTGTCCACTTAAACATGTAACACACTCAACTTCAAGCTTTAACAGTTATTGTGAGAGTGAGAATGTCTCCGTGAATCCCACACAGATATACTCCTAGTATCAAGACATGCCCAAGACTTTGATTGTTTAGAGAAAGTATTTGAATTCAACATTTTTAAGAATCAAGCCAGCGGTGACAGGTCTATACTGATGTACAACAAAGCGACTTAACTTGATTTAGGTTTAAGCAAAACCAGACTTGGTCAAACCGTTTGCCGACCTAGTGAGGTATCTTTGATTTTATAAGACTTTAAAGTGCTTTGACTTTTGTTTGCTTGGTTTTTGAAAGTATACTGACTGAGACCAGGTTTGTACGGGCGTACAACAAAGGAAACAGACAGCATAAATCCCCAAATGTTGTCAGATACAAGCTCAGGTTAATAAAAGCATGGCAAGTTGATACATAGGAATTAAGACACATTGTCATACATCATATGTTGGTCATCACAAAAGAATAAACACAGATTAAAGGATTTCTTAGTTGCTCAAAGAAGAGTATGAAAATGCCTACCAATACATCGTGCAATGATTCAGGTGTTTATAAGGACATGTATAACATATACGAGATAAACCTACTGATACATCGAGGATAAAACTTAAGATTGACGTTTGAGGTGTGTCTCCTAATGTACTATCATTTCCCTAGTTGTTTACAGACACAACTGAACGTCTTTTGCACATGTTGCAAAGTTGCTTTTCTTTAATGCTAGTAAGCACAAAGAATGGCTATTGCATAACTTACCTTTTTTTTTTTTAAACATTTTAAAACATAACACAATAAGGTTACAAATATTACTTTTGAATGGGAAAGAAACGTAACCCTATCATGTTGACTAGCTCATCGAAACGAGCACTGGAAAAGGCTTTGGTGAACAGGTCGGCATTCTGCTTAAGGGTATCTATTTGGACCAGAACAATTAGGTGTTTCTCATAGCAATCACGAATGAAATGAAACCTAATTTCTATGTGTTTGGTCTTAGAATGTTGGACAGGATTACGTGTAATACATATAGCAGCAGTATTATCTATATGAATGGGAGTCATAGTTAAGAGTAAACCGTAATCGCGCAACTGGTGTTGTATCCAAAGAACCTGGGAATAGCAACTGGCAGCAACAATGTATTCAGCCTTAGCGGTTGAGGTAGAAACAGTCGTTTGCTTTTTGCACTGCCATGATACGAGCCGTGGTCCAAGAAACTGACATCCACCAGAAGTGGACTTCTTATCCATATTACATCCCCCATAATCCGAGTCCGAGTAAGCAGTGAGCGAGAAGGTTTTCTCATTAGAATACCAGAGACCAAGAGTTGGTCTACATTTGAGATAACCGAAGATTCGCGTAACTGCCTTCATGTGAGACACCTTCGGTTTAGCCTGATACCTGGAACAGAGAGAGACTGCAAAGACAATGTCCGGACACGATGCAGTGAGATACATCAGAGAACCAATCATAGATCGGTAATCTTTTTCCGGACAGTCCTCTTCATCTTCCGCTGGACCAAGGTGATGATTCAGCTCTAAAGGCGTCCCATAGGATTTACAGTTAGTCAAGTTATACCGCGTAAGCATATCATTGACGTACTTGGACTGATGAATGTAAATCCCTTTAGCAGATTGTTCGACTTGTACGCCCAAGAAAAAGTTCAGCTCCTCCATTGCACTCATTTCAAATTCTGACTTCATGATCCGCTCGAAGTCGCGACACAGTTCATCCTTGGTAGAACCAAAGATGATGTCATCCACATAAACCTGTACTAATAACAAGTCCTCCCCTGCATGCTTGATGAAGAGAGTACTGTCGATCGTTCCTCGTACAAAACCATTCTTCAGAAGATGAGTCGCAAGCCGCTCATACCAAGCTCTAGAAGCTTGATAAAGACCATACAATGCCTTGTCCAGCTTGCAGACGTAGTTCGGATGAACAGAGTCTTCAAAACCAGGCGGCTGTTTGACATAGACCTCTTCAACCACTTGACCATACAGAAATGCACTCTTAATGTCAAGCTGGTAAACCCGAAATCCTTTGAATGAAGCGTACGCCAGGAAAATGAGGATGGATTCCAAACGAGCAACCGGGGCAAATACTTCATCATAGTCCAAACCTTCAATTTGAGTGAAGCCCTGGACCACTAGACGTGCTTTGTTGCGAATTACCACGCCCCGATCATCCTTCTTCACACGATATACCCAACGAGTGCCAATAGGATGAACACCCTTGGGTAAAGGCACCAAAGTCCATACTTGCATCTTTTTGAATTGTTTAAGCTCTTCCTGCATAGCCTCACCCAGTATGGATCCTTTAACGCATCATCTGTCTTCTTCGGTTCTACTTGTGAGAGAAAGCATTCTTCAATTTCCGAAGCAAGACAAACAGGATCAGTGTCGGTAACAGGAGACGGTGTCAACACAGATTGTTCAGCAGCAGTAATCTGTCGTCTCGTTAAAACACCTTTGTTTAAATCACCAAGAATGGCATCAACTGGATGTGACACATTGATCCGAGAACTCGGAATTGCAGCCAGAACGATGATAGAATCAAGGTTTGTAGAGTCAGCTTCAAGTTCGAGTTGAAGTGTAGGTAAATCTTCAAGGTCAGATGCAGGTGATTGAACAGAATCCTCAAACATTTGTTCCTCATCATTTGTAGGATCAGGAACATTCTCAGTAACGAGTGGAGGTGGAGTCTCACAAGTAGCAGTAGGAGCAGTTCCTGGTGTTGCTGTAGGTGGTGGAGGAACAGAGATGGGTGGTGTTTCAGAAGCGATGTCCAGCCCGTGAAGTAGTGTCAATATATCCTCTTCTTCATTCACCTCAGGAATATTAAAAGAATCAAACAGTGTTTGATAGTCGAACAAATATTCGGGTCCCTTCCCCTGAAGGTTGTCAGTGTAATGGAAAAAGGTGACTTCAAAATGTTCTTCCACACGCTTGGACACTAGATTATACACACGTTTGTTTGGTGAGTTATTAGAGAATCCTAGAAAAACACCTTCACAAGATTTCTCACCAAACTTAGCAATTCGTTCCTTGGTGTGCATAATAGTGCATAGGCAGCCGAATGGTTCAAGAAACTGTAGATTAGGCTTTCTGTTGTTGAACAATTCATAGGATGTCTTGTTCTTCTTCTTAACCATTAACACCCGATTCAGAACGTAGCAGGCCGTATTCACAGCTTCGGCCCAAAATGTGATTGGAAGCTTAGAGTCAGATAGCATTGTGCGTGCAGCCTCAATCAAAGTCCTATTCTTACGTTCTGCAACCCCATTCTGTTGTGGAGTCCTTGCGGCACTGAATTGGTGTTCAATACCATTGCTCAAACAGTACAGCTCCATAATCGAGTTCTTAAACTCTGTACCGTTATCACTCCTTATCTTCTTGATTCTCAACTCACAAAGATTTTGCAGTTTGTCGAATAGATAGATGAGAATCTCAGGCACTTCATCCTTGGTCTTCAGAAAATAAACCCAAGAAAACCGTGAATAATCATCCGTCACAACTAGGCAATACGAAGCTCCTCCCAAACTCTTCTTTCTGACTGGCCTGAATAGATACATGTGAAACAGCTCCAAGGGCTTCTCAGTTGAATTAGCCAGCTTCGGTCTGTGAGACTTCTTGTGTTGCTTTCCTTTCTGATAAGGGACGCAATGATCATTCAGTCCAAAGGAATGCTTAGGGACACCTCGCACTAGATCATTCTTGATCAGGTAGTTCATCTTGCGAAAGTGCAAGTGTCCCATACGCCTGTGCCATAATAACGATTCTTTCTCAGGAGCTTTAGATAGAAGACATGTGAGCTGTGTAGTTTCCACAGTACTCATGTCAAGAATATATGTGTCTCGCTCCCGAGGTGCCCTCAGTAGCACCCATTCTTCAGGGATTACAAATCCCGGCTTCAATATGCAACACTCAGTGTCTGTGAAAGTAGTAGTGTACTTTTTATCGCACACTTGAGAGACACTGAGAAGATTGTGTTGCAATTGTTCTACAAAATTCACCTTCTCAAAGCTTACCATTCCATTAGTAAGCGTACCCTGACCAGAAATAACTCCCCCTTTATCACCAGCGAAGGCCACATAACCTCCATTGTAAGCATGAACCTCAGATAAAAGGGAAACATCACCGGTCATGTGCCGAGAACAACCGTTGTCGATATACCATTTACTATTCTTTATAGATTCAGGTTGCTGCGGCACCACAAACAAGGTAAATTAGTTAGAAATGGAGACCCAAGCCTTTATAGTCTTGGGTACTCCAGTAACATCATCAACAATGACCACATCAGTCAAAACTTTGTTTTCAAAAAGTTTATAATGTTTGACTGATGAGTTATTGTCAGATGTAGAATCCTTGCAAGATTCTTTAATCTTCCAAACTTGCTTTGGTTTGGATGCTTGCGTGTCAACAACTTTGAGTTTCAAGTTTTGCAAAGTATTTTGCTCAACTTTGTTGACTTTGACAACTGGGACAGGAGTCTTTAAGCCTTTCATTGAAATAGACTTCTTTGAAGGATTCTTAAATTTTGAGACTCGCGAAACCTGTTTCCCATACTGTTTCTTCGCAAGCACGGGACAAACATTTATCAAATGACCTTGCTTCTTGTAGTAGAAGCAGGATCGATGCTCAACACTTGATTGAGATTGAGGAATAAACCGATGAGCTCGACCAAAATAAGCATGTGTTGAACAGTCACATTTACGTGAGCATTCAACAAGAGATGCTTTAGAAGAGTTTTTAGAAGATTTATTTAATATAGTTGGTTTAGAAACAATCTTCTTTTGAGGTTCAGCCATAGCTTTACCTTTTCCTTTTGTTATGGCCTGTTCATTTCGTTCGATAGTAATTATATGATTTTTAGGCTTGACATTTTTCTTAACTGGTCGATACTCTTGATCAGTTATATCCTCAATTTCAATTTCCTCTTCAATAATACGCGGAAGCACAGAAAGAGTCTTTCCTAATTTAGGCTCAACTATATTTTCAGACTTAATAAGTTCAGTCTGATGAATCTCGGCCTTAATAGGCTTAACTTTCTCAACCTTTTGAGTCTTACTTGTTTCAGACTCACTAGTATTAGCCCTAACTGGCTCGGGCCTACTAGTTTCAGGTTGTTTCGATGCAATGAAGACAGTTTCAGCCTTAACTAACTCAGGCTTACTTATTTTGATGCTAACAGCAGGTTTGACAGGTTTAACATCTATCTTTGTAAAGATAGGCATTAAGTCATTAACATTATCCCTAACAAGCATGGGAAGATAATCCTTAGGAGGTGGGACTTGATGAAAACCAAGTCCTGCCTTACTTTTGGTATCGGTCCTCTGTGCCTGTAGGATTTCATCAAAGACTAGAGAGGAGACCGAAAAGTTTGAAAGCTTTTTCTTTAAATTTAGAACCTTAGTTTGAGATTCAACAAGTTCTTTTTTAACAGATGATAGTACATCAACATAGCTACCAATTTCATCTTGTTGTTCAAAAATTTTAGCTTTCAATTCCTTTTTCTCTTCTAAAATAGCTTTTAACTTTAAACCACTTGCCTTATCACTATTTCTTAACATGTCATTTGTTTCATTTAAATTTTCAATAACAGTGTTAAGGCGTTTGGTATCCTCTCTATACCTGTTTAGTTGGTTAGTCAATTTAATGCACGAAATACATGATAAAGGTTCATCATCTACCTCATGCACCTCAGCCATCAGTGCCTTTTCTGCATCATCCTCATCTGGATCAGACCATTCCCAAGCATTGTTAGAAAGCAGCAGTGCAGCGGAAACCATTGCCTTCTCATCATTTTTGGTCTTATCAGTTGAGTTGTACTGAGAAGGTTTAGATAGGCCAGAAGGTGGGTTCTTCTTGCAGTCACATTCACGAGCAAAGTGTCCATAGTTATGACACTGGTAGCATTTCACCTTGCTCTTGTTAAAACCCAGACCCTTCTCTTCCGAATCAGTGACATTCTTCCTTCCAGTTTTCTTCAAGAAGTTCTTGACTCTTCTTGTGAGCATAGCCATGCTCCACTTCAAGTCCATACGCTCAAGCTCTTCTTGATCAATTTGACTAAAATCTTCTTCAGTCAGATCCACAGTGCTGTTCTTGTTGGATAGGAAGTCATCATAAGCCGACAAGAAAGCCGTAAAAACAACTGCATGTTCTTCAGCAACTGCAGGAGATGCACCTTTGAAGTTTGAATAAGCACCACTCCCACTTAAAGAGTTGATGGTGGGATATCCAAATCCACCAGATGTATTTGGGGCACCAGAACTACCAGAACCTCCAGAGAAAAATGCAGAACTAGCAGCTTGAGTCACTACAGCAAGAACATCCACACCATATAACTTCGGGTTCTGAAGGTGTGCAGTAGCTTTGGTTTCCTTTTTCTGCATATCTAAGAGATCAACAGCAATCTGTCCAACCAAATCATCTAGCTCCATGTCCATAATGTCTTCATCTTTTTCCATCAGCAGCACTCGTGTATTCCACTTTTTAGGTAAGGAACCCAAAAGCTTCTTGTTAACATCAGTTTTGTCGAGATTTACACCTCCCTCGACTAATTCACTAACAAGTTGTGAATATCTATTGCACATATCTTCAAGAGATTCAGTAGGCAGCATGTCAAAGACTTCAAACTGTTTCTTGACTAGATCCAGTTTGTTCCGTTTGTACTGATCACTGCCACCACATTTCTTTTCAAAAGCAATCCATAAATCATACCCAAATGTTAGGGTTTTAGAAAGAGACTTTTTGGGGATTTTCACACACACTTATTCTCTGTTTTTGGCTGCTTATTTTATTGAGAAAGAAATATAAAGTATTATTATTGATTTGCACTTCATTGTTCTAAGCTTTATATTCTTTGTGTTTGTGTTTGTCTCCACCATTCGATTTGATTAAAAGATCCATCCTAAGGGATCTACAATTGGTATCAGAGCCATAATCATTGATTTTGGTGGTATCAAATCGTTTAAGTAAGTTTTTGTTGAGACATGTTTTGTGACAACAGATCTAGCTTGTAATAGGACTAGTGTAATTGTAATCAAGTTTGTACATTGGTTTTGATTTGTAATGAAAAATATTGGTTGGAAAACTTTTTAGAGTAAAAAATTGAAATGCTGAAAAATGCTGACCAAGTTTGACCGCGAACCGAGTTAGTTCGCAGGTCAATATTG
The DNA here is from genome assembly GCA_963921325.1 of Logfia minima. Taxonomy (NCBI): domain Eukaryota; kingdom Viridiplantae; phylum Streptophyta; class Magnoliopsida; order Asterales; family Asteraceae; genus Logfia; species Logfia minima. The sequence goes on along the minus strand of OY992765.1, from coordinate 24,396,623 downwards.
GACTGCGAACCGAGTCAGATCGTTGGGCCAAATTGGGCTGCGAACTGAGTCAGTTCGCAGAAGCCCAAAGCCCGCGAACTGAGACGGTTATATATGAAAATTAGGGTTTAAACCTAATTAACTTTGGCCGAACTTTGGCCGAACTTTTGCCCAACTTTTGCCAATATACACATACGAACTTCCTGAGTTTTCCAGAGCATTTAAACCTTCTAAAGGCTAGGTATTGATCGTTTAACTGAGATTAATAATCAATACGAAGTAAATTAGATACCCGATTCACTATAATTATGAAACAATTCGTTATAGATCCTATAACTAAGTATTGAGGGATTCCGCACCTTAATACGTTAGATAACCTCGTTATCGATCCGAATAGACACGGACTTACAATTGGTATCAGAGCCTACGGCTAGATACACGTAGGTTCGAGGTTATTTGGGGTATTAACGATTGTTTAGGGTGAATAACGCTTGATTTAGGGTTGTTTGTACGTACAATTAGTTCGTATTTTTGACCAAAATCAGTCTCTGAAAGTTTTTGGGTTTGTTTACGTTCGAAATCTTAGGGTTTAGACGTTCAAGAACCTAAACTTTTCGTTTTTGGGGGTTACAGCCGTTTCTGCGAACTGAGATCTTGTTCTGCGAACTGAGTTTGCGAACTGAACTGGGATTCTGTTTTTGCGAACTGAGTTTCTGAACCTGCGATCTGAGTGACTGCGAACTGAAATTCAGTCCTGCGAACCGAGTTGCTGCGATCTAAGTTCTCACCCTGCGAACTGAGATTGGCTGCGAACTGAGTTCTCACCCTGCGAACTGAATTTCTGTTTTTGTGATTTTTTGAGACTTTTGTGATTTGCAACGATGTCAGACCTAAGTAGAATGATTGAGATGGACCATAAGATTGGAAAATCAAATGTTCCACCTAAATTGCTCCGACTTAAGACAGCAGTTGATGAAGATGTGCTATATATCGACTTAACTGAAGATATGAGTCCAGCTGAGTTTGTCGCACATATGGCTAAGGTTCAAACGGACAAGAAAATAGTATGTCTTAACATTTTTACTCTTGTTGATGTCTGTTATTTAGTTAATAATTTGCAATCTCAGGTTAGTGAATTTACAAAATCTCATAAAACCTTGACATCTGATCTTGAAATAGCTAACGATGATGTACGAAGGTTAGGTGAGGATAAACTAGCTCTTAAAGAAAAGATTAAGTCTAATAAGGCAGATAAGACCGTACTTAGAGATACTATTAATGAACAAGCTATAAGAATAGACGGTCTGTATCTGAACTTGAAAGATTTAAATCAAAGTATTGCTAGTAAAGATAAGGAGTTATCTGAGTCTAAGATGAAGTTGGTTGAGTTAAATCGTAAGTTTGAAAGTTACAGGACATCTTCTTTAACTTTAGATCATATAATTAGTTCTCAACGTTGTGTAAAGGATGTGACTGGTTTAGGCTACAGTGATGTACCCCCACCTTTTAATTCAAATTATACTACTACTTCTATTGACTTAGAAATGCCTGATGTAAACACTGAGCCTGAGGAATTGTTAACTAAAAAGTCTGAAATTTCTGAAACACAGAAGGATGTTGTTAAAGATTCATCATCTGACATTAGTAAGAACAAATCATTCACTAAAGTACATTTTGTCTCGAGTGAAATGATGGTTGATACTAAGGTAAATGATGAGTATATTAAGGAACATGATAATCCACCTTTAGTGTTTTCAGCTCAGACTAAGAAAGAGGGTGAAAAGGGGGTTAAGTCACGTAAGCAGATGTCTTGCTTCAAGTGTCACCAAAAAGGACACGTGGCTTCTTGTTGTACTAATAAGAAGTTGGAAACACGACATAAGCTCGTGAATAACGATAAGACACCGAATGTCTCTAGCTCGAGTGTAAACAGGTTAGGTACCAAACCGGGATTAGGTAGTAAACCTGTTAATATTCGTAAAACAAATGCTTCTCATAGTGTCTTTCCACCTAAACCTAAACGACCTGATCATTCTATTAATAATCTTAGAAATCAAATACCGTCGAGGTTTAGGATTCCAAGTAGAAACCATATTCATTATGAGAATGGTTCTACTTCACGTACACATGGGATTAACTACAATCATAACCAACGACAAAAATCCCAAGGTTATGGGTCAGGGAGGTTTACATATCATTCACCTCATAGACCCAAGACGTCCGTTCCTCAACAAGCTCAAACTTCTTCGAGATTGATGAAACAGCGAGTTCATTTCGCTGGTGATAAAGGAGGAGTTTTGATTAGTCTTCCAAAAGGTATTTATAAAATAGTTAGTTTTTGTTAAAAAAAAAAAAAAAAAAAAAAAAAAGGTTAATGTTTATCTGCTGGGAAATGATAGTACATTAGAATAATATGCTTAATAACAATAAGTAAAAGTCTTAAGTTAGATGTGTTAGTAGATTCCTGTTAGTTACATTAACTTTACATCTTTACAACCAGGTTTTTACTTATATTTATTTTAATATCACCTCTCTCCACACGTTATCATTTGCTTAAAAAAAAAACTATTAAATCTAGACAGCTTCAATATATGATGTACAGGTAGGCAAATTCTGCTATGATTTCTGAGCATATAATAAGTAATAATTCTTCTGGGTGTTATCTAGTGTGATCTACTATATGACGTATGACATAAGTCTTAATTGTTGAATGATAGTATATCCATACATTGTTATCAAGATTCTATGAATATCTGTCTAGACAAATAGTTCGAAATATGGCTATTAGCAAACCTACTGGTGACTCTGTTGTACTAAGTACAGACCTGACTCCTTTAGTTTTGCCAATGGTCTCAAACTTGTTTTCTTTATACTAAGGGATCTTATGTTGTACTAAGTACAGATCTAGAACCACTAGTATCTTCAAAACAGGTTTGATATTTGTCAAATTTTAAAAATAACTCAAGGGTATGTTATATGTTTCGAAAAGAACATCATTTAGTAACCTCTACCTTGAATCTGAAATATACAGTGTTATGTGTTATACTTGATTTCTCAGTATGCGTATTTTGGATCACATTAGGTAATATGCATTCCTACAAAAAAGGCTTGCTAGGAAATCGTTGTAGACTTTGTTTATGTGGATCATAATACCGGTAATCGTCTTGAACTGTCTATGATAATTAAAAATTTTGATGATTGATGAATCATTCGTTCTCAATTACTGTAAAAGTATGGTTAACGAACGTGTTATATTTTGTGGAGCAAGGTAACCAAGTTATACTTTCATAAATATAAGTTGACAAATGGTTAAGTTGTACATTTTCTGCAACTTATTGTGAATTTCATGAGGTATGTATACTAACAATTTTCTTAGACTTGTTGATAAAAATTGGTCCCGCTTATTCTTTCTAATATGATCCCTCTGCAGATAAATTTTTAACACCCAAAAATATGTTTTGTTTCTTTTATTTGTTTCTTTAATAAAAAGGTACTTGATGTCAATGTTTATTTTGAATATTCATTCGTCATCCTTCTGTTATATTTTTATTTTTATTTTTATCGTTTTACCCTTTGGCTTTAAATTATTCTTGACTTTCTCTTTCGAGATTGACCTATGGTTACAAAACAAGTGAAAGATACTCTTATTTTAGACTTGTATGTATTACGTGGGATTCAAATTATACTAAGTGCAAAATTTCACGTTTTTGGTAGGCTTGCAAATTGATTTGATATGTAAGTTCAATTTATTTTGCGAATTGACTTGCGAGTTAACTACTGATTTTAACTTACGAACTCACGATTAATAACTTGATTATGAGCTATAAGTTAATATTTTATATGGTTAGTCGTGTGGACTTAAATGTGAACATGTAAAACCATATGCTCGGTATATATGACTTACGACTTTTAGTAATGAGTTATATATTTAACTTGAGACTTTTTGTAACAGGTTAAGAAACCAGTTAGACTTAGTGACTCTATATATATAATTAACGACTATAATTGAAAATTAAGTTTCACAACTTAATCGTTCAATTAGGATTCGTAGAATATATACGTTCATCAATATATGTTAAACTAATTGTATGTCCTTTGTGTGATTTCTACATTACAGATCTGGCTAGACTATTATTGACCGAAGCGAAATGACTCAGCTCGCAGTCACTTTTTGCGAAGCGAGTTGAGATGTTTGACTTCGGTTAACCTTAGAGAACTTAAAGAGTTATCTATTGTTCGACTTGTTTTCGATTTGAGTACTTTATGTTTACAAATAAATTACAAGTTGGAACTTGTTAGTTATTCGATTTACGTTTCGACTTATGAACTTATATAATTTAGAGAATGTAATTGAAAATTAAGTTGCCTATACTTAATCGTTCAATTAAGTTCAGTAAATTAAGTTATTAGTTAATAGTAAACTTGGATGTTTGGTGATCATTCTTGTTCACAATACATAAAAGCTTAAAATTAACTAATGTTCGATAAGTTTACCTCTTATTGCCCTTTGTAGCCTTCCCAAGGACAAGCCATCTCAGGGGGAGATGTTCTTATATGTGGAATCCTATAGAGATGATGAACTGGCGAAGAAGAGACGAGATGATACAGACGATAATCCCACCGCTCTGAAAGATAGTGAGCTGGCTAGTCCTTCAACGACTTGTTAGCAGGTTATTATTCAAGGGGAGTCCGAACGATAGTGGGTTGGCTGGTCTGTCAACGACTGGTCAGCAGGCTGTTGTTCAGGGGGAGTCTGGTAACTTAGAATTATTTTGTTATATATTCGACTTGAGATTTATAATTACAAGTTAAATATGTTTTAAATAAGTTTTAAGTAATATACAATTAAGATTATGTAAAGTCGTGATCGAAAGTCTTCCGACTTATAAACAGTCGCGTGGCGTGTCCTGATTTAATATCGGCGGTCAAACTTTTATTATAATCTTTGCATTTTAGACTTGAGAATGTTAAAATTGACAAGTTAATTATGCAATGGAAATTATGATATTAATTAATTGTAAACTTGAATGTTTGGTGATCATTAACGTTTACAATACATTAATGTTTAAATTTAATTAATGCTCTGATATTATAAGACTTTTGTAATCTTAGATTGATTATAATTTTATTTATGATCAATGAAAGATTTATAAGTTTATATAATAAGCAGTAGATACACCAAGGGATTAATAAGGAAATTCTTAGATTGATTCAAGGAAATCAATGAAAAGATTTATCATATTAATTTATATTTGTGTATGTACTTCTATACGTTTGGGAATGCTGAAATTACAAGTAAAAACCAAAGACAATATGAAGATAAAGACGCTAGATCTATTGTCAAGGGGGAGTCTGTTGAGACATGTTTTGTGACAACAGATCTAGCTTGTAATAGGACTAGTGTAATTGTAATCAAGTTTGTACATTGGTTTTGATTTGTAATGAAAAATATTGGTTGGAAAACTTTTTAGAGTAAAAAATTGAAATGCTGAAAAATGCTGACCAAGTTTGACCGCGAACCGAGTCAGTTCGCAGGTCAATATTGGACTGCGAACCGAGTCAGTTCGTTGGGCCAAATTGGGCTGCGAACTGAGTCAGTTCGCAGAATGTGACAACCCTCGAAAATCGGTACTTCCAGTACACTTTAATATCATGCATTCTTACGCTAATTCCCTACTTAATGAAATCAAATTTGATTTAACCAAGATAAGTCTAGCACAAGCCCACATTTGCACAATTTGGTGCACACAATTATGATGCTTGATGCATCTCGATGATTCCGATAAACACGAACGTTGGTGATTAGATTTTCCTAAATAACGTAAAGCTATTCAATAGTAGTTATTTACCTATACTCTTACGCTAAGGCTTGAAGCCGTTTATCTCATGAGACTTAAGAATCAAGCTTCGACGATTCAATGTTAAACGAACGAAGAAAAGTAATATGAGATTTACTAAATTTAACGCATTGTTTTAGAACTTGCTAAACATGTTCCAACCTCCTTGCTTGTTTACTTACTTGCTTGCTTACTTACTTACTTACTTTCTTAACACCTTAAAATCATAAGCAACAAGACAACTAGCTCTAAATTAATCTAAGCAAGTTAACACATAGCTCAAATTAAATCAAGCAACTAGGTAACTAGCTTAAATTAATTCCAAGCAAGCTAACATGTAGGTCAACTGATTCCATCGATTTCTTCTCCTCCTTGCCTACTTGCTCCTTTAAACCTCTTGCTTACTTGCTAGCTTAGATAACTAGCTCAATCTTGAAATTTATTCAAGCAACTTGGCAAGCATGTCTTTTAAACCCATGTGCAGATTTCTCCTTCTCTCATTTCACCTTCCTACTTGCTTGCTTCACCTTCCTACTTGCTTGCTTAATATTTCCTTACACTAGCAAGAAGGCACATAGCTTAACCTTGAAATTAATTCAAGCTACTTAAGCATGACATCACTTTGGAATGCAGATTTTCCCTTCCCTTTCTCCTTTGTCTACGTAGCTCATTCCCTAGCCACACTTTCCTCCTCCCTTGCTACTTGCTTGATGGGACTAAGCACCTCCCATCAAGCCTCCCACTTGCTTGATTTCCCTTGCTTCATTTTGAGGAAAAGAGCAAACACAAGACATACGTACACACACACTTCACATTTTCTGCACACGTTACCTCTCAAACTCTCTCAATTATCCCTCCCTTTCACCTCCTTCTTCATCCTTTCTTCAAGAACTACCACCACACAACCACCATCAAACCACCATGAACCACCACCTTTTATACCACATTTTTCACCTCTCCTTAAGCTCTTGATCATCTTTAGGTTCTTGTAATCTCATAATCTTGAGATTCACACAAAGGAAAAGCTAGGAGTATTGGGTTGAAGATTTCAAGCTCTTTTCTTTCTTTCCCTTTCATCCTTAAGCATTGTAAGGAAACTCCCTTTTGATCTTGTCATTTCCTACATTATGAATGTCTAGATGCTAGAGGTTCACTCTTGAGTTTAAATCAACTAAATGCTATGTTAAAACATGTTAAAATGTGTTCAAATGATCAAGAATTGAATGATGGTAAAATAGGTACCAACATGTTTGATTGATAATGCTTGTGTACTAGGATATTGATTGTAGATGTTTTAACATGAAAATGGGAAAAGGGTTGGTTAAACAATTGATGTTGAGAGCATATGTGTAAAGAGATGATTTGAAAAGTGTTAAAACCATGTTGAAGTTCAAATGCTAATCAAGTTGTTAAAAGAGCGGGAAACGGCTTCTAAATTGAGAAACGAAACGAGTGTTTTAAAACGAGAAATGGAAACCTTGATAAACATATTTTGGATCTTAAACATATTATGTCTAGTTAAAATGCTCAAAACGTAATCAAAATAGTAAAATAACTAGTGTCGAAACTTTGTTAAAAACTCAAAAACCCGGTATCTGACACAATTACCCAGCTCGTAGAGGAAGTACCCGGCTGGTAAGTGACCTACCAGGCTGGTACGAAGGCTACCAGGCTGGTACTCTAAGCCCCAAAAGTTTCTGACGCAAATTACCCGGTTGGGAAGACTTTACCCGGCTGGTACATTTAGTACCCGGCTGGTAAAGGGCTTACCCGGCTGGTACTTCCATTTTTCAACCTTGACATCTTTTTGAGAATTGTAGCCCTTTGAGTTACGAAAATTTGGACATTTGAATCACCTCAATCGGAGTTCGTATGAGAGAGTTATGGCCAAAACCGTGGAGCCTCGCCAAAACTGCAATACTTATTCGTTTTTGATATTTTCTTCAACGTTTTCACTTGTTTTCTCTCGCATCCATTACTAACGATAGTAAACACATTTAAAGCATATTAGGTACCAAAATATCATTTAACTAATTTTTGATTACGGATAAACCGAGAGATACTAAGAGGGACTAAACACGAAAATATTTGAGTAATGGTTTTCTACCTTAAACGAATAAAGGGACTTATTCAACTTCACGTTTTGAACAAGCGTTAACGAAACCTATTGAATGAATTGAAAGGTGCGTGTTCATGTTCAATATACGTTTTGAAAGTATAAACCTATAACGTACACTTTAATAGCAAAGTAACTATGTTTTCGAGAAACATATAAGTATACACACAAAACTATCACCAACGGGTCGTACACTTTTCAAAAACGAAATACATTTCCAACATACTGGTTGAGTGAACAACTAGCATAGATATGCGGATAGCTATCTACTTATATCAACCTAGGTGTGCGGGTAGCCACCTACTATTACAAAATCTAGATATGCGATTAGCTATCTACTTACACAAACGACCTCATGCGTTTAGGGCGCTAGGAGGCTTTTTGGGCAAACACTCTTATTACTTGCTAGCACTCACATAAGCTCACCAGGTGAGTTCACAGCCCCTATTTTACTGCTTTTTTTTTATTGCTTTATAAACTTGGGGTGAAAAACATATGTACTGTTTACATACAAACTGATTTCATGCGATGATTGAAAACCTGACAACGAATCCTTGTGCGAACCTATGTTAAACTAGTTGTAGTGCATAGAAGTCCTCATGACTACAAACTGTAACCATTAGCTAGATGACGCTAGCCACCGAATATGCGAATAGTACTATTGGGATGACATCCCTCCCACTTTGTTAGTCATGCTAACTGCCGACTGTATGTCGAGACGAGGAGCGTATATTTTATTGTCCCAGGCACAAACATGTAAAGTCGTGGTTTGGTTATAGGCCTAGGTGTCGTCACTTTAACTCGAGAGGTCTAGCTAACCTTCCGGGGGATCACAGTCAGCTATTTATTGTTTTAAACTGTATATCATCGTACTATTTGCCATGGATGGCACAAACAACTTGTGAGACGTTTACTAAACTTTTGGTTTGATTGACGAAATCTTAAACCTGTGAATTTCACTCAAAAATTTTGTTGATCCTTTTAACTATGTTTTTCAGGGAATTAGCAGCGCTGTAAAAATCATGCATGCATACTTTTGGGACCATTGCTCACCACGATGAATAGGATGCCATTGCTTTTGATAAATATTCAAACCATGATTTGTGATTAAATTGTTAATCATATTCTTTTGCTAAACGCCTATTGTTTTGTAAACACGACGAACTTGTAACCGTGTTGTTTAAAATATTTATGGCATCTTAATTATTGTTTGCAATAATCATACGCTTATTGATCGTTCTCGTCACGCCCCCTAGCTTCCGCACTTGTTACTCGTGAAACGATTTTATCGGGGTGTGACACAGAAGCCCAAAGCCCGCGAACTGAGACGGTTATATATGAAAATTAGGGTTTAAACCTAATTAACTTTGGCCGAACTTTGGCCGAACTTTTGCCCAACTTTTGCCAATATACACATACGAACTTCCGGAGTTTTCCAGAGCATTTAAACCTTCTAAAGGCTAGGTATTGATCGTTTAACTGAGATTAATAATCAATACGAAGCAAATTAGATACCCGATTCACTATAATTGTGAAACAATTCGTTATAGATCCTATAACTAAGTATTGAGGGATTCCACACCTTAATACGTTAGATAACCTCGTTATCGATCCGAATAGACACGGACTTACAGTTTTTAATACATATTTTGATTATTTAACATCTATTTTGGTGTTTGATTTTCATTATAAGTGTTTTGGAGCTGAAACTTGGAGTTTTTAAGCCTAAAAACCTAAGCTTTTACGAAGTTTTTCATTAAAAAATTATTAGGTTTCGAAATTTTTCGTTTTTGAGTTTTCTGGGGTTTGACAGAGCCGTTTTGCGACACAAGTCTGCGACATAAATTTGTGTCGCTAATAATGTTTTAGCGACGTTAACATTTGCGACATACTTGTTTTGCGACACAAGGTCTGCGCCACAGATATCTTGCGACACAATATTTGTGTCGCTGTAAGATCTTCTGCGACACAAGCTGCGACACAACAGTTGTGTCGCTGACTCTAGTTTTAGAAACAATTTGAAAAGTCTTTCGAGCCCGTTACGATGACGTCTTCTGCATCTGCATCTATTCAACAAGTTGGGGCTTTGTTAAAACATAATAGTGAGGTGGGTTCAACAAATAAACCACCTATGTATACAAATGGAATGAATTACTTGGATTGGCGTAAGAGATTTGAAGCATTTGTATCTTTCAACGATCCTGAAATGCTAATTTATATGGAAGAAATATATGAACGCCCCGGGAGGATCGGTATGTTTGATGGACCTATTCCTGAAAAATCCATTAAGTCTATGACTCCTGAGGAACGTAAGGCTTTTGACACTGAAAAGAAGACTTACTCTGCTATTACCATGGCTTTACCTCAACAGATTCTCCGACAACTTCGCCACCACAAAACTGCGTATTTATACTAAACAAACTGGCCGGATTATGCGACACAAGCCTTGTGTCGCATAGATCACTATTGCGACATAATACTTGTGTCGCAACTACAACTAATGCGACACAAGGCTTGTGTCGCATAACACAGAAAATGTAATTCTAACTAACTCAATTACATTAACAAACACATTACAGACTTGACCAACTGACAGACACAGTAAGATGCATCAACAAGTATGATGGGTGAATTTACGTATTTTCTATTGCAAGTCCAAAAGAAATCTAATGGAATCTTTATTAATCAAAGTAAACATGTCAATGATTTACATGTTAGAACTCATTTAATAACTGTTTTATCATGAAAACTCCAATGAGTACTGCAGATAAATTACATAAGGATGAACCTGGTACTTCTGTATGTCAGACTACATACATAGGTATGATTGGATCTTTATTATATCTTACTACAAGTAGACCAAATATTATGTTCTCAACATGTTTATGTGCTAGATATCAAGCTAATCTAAAAGAATATCATCTAAAGGCAGTCAAAAGGATTTTTAGGTACCTCAAAGGTCTCCAAACCTAGGTCTTTGGTATCCAAAAGACTCACGGTTTGATCTAATCTGTTTCACAAATGATGATCGAGCAAAAAGCACCCTTGGAGGGTGTCAACTCCTAGGTGGCAAACTAGTAAGTTGGTCAAGCAAAAAGCAAAGTTTTGTTGTCACATCCACTTTAGAAGCAAAATATGTTACTGTAGGCAGGTGATGTGCTCAGTTATTGTGGATGCAACATCAATTGGCAGACTATGATGTGGTGTTCTCTAAAACACCCATCATGTGTGACAATCAAAGTGCAATTGCAATAACTGAGAATGTAGTATTTCACTCCAGGACTAAACATATTGAGATCATACATCACTTCATTAGAGATTGTGTTGAAAAATGCAAAGTGATTCTCAGATATGTGTCAAACAATGACCAATTAGCAGACATTTTTACTAAACTTCTTAATGATGATCGATTCTTTTACCTGCTTGGTCAACTAGGGATGTTGAATCCCTAGTCACTCTTTTATATTAAAGAGTTTTACTCTCAGTCCGTTTTTTAAAAGGTTTGTTATTTGTCTGTGTAAGTTCCCAGACTCACACACACTACATACTCATATTTTACCAGACTTAGAGTTATCTGTATATTTTGTAAATTACTAATTATATTTATCATATAAAAGAAAAATTATTAAAAAATATGTTCTTTTAATTTTCTATATTCTAAAAATATCAAAAAGATTTTTATTCTTCTTTCTTTTTATTAATTAAAACAAAAAATATACAAAAATACTTTTAATCGCTATAAAAAGAATTAAAATAAATGGATTTTTAAATTAATTATTTTAGCTCTGTTAAGTTGAAGATAACATTAGGATTATGATTAACTGTTATGATTAACTTTTAACAGATTCAAACGTGAAATCAATTCCATTTAAAACTCCCGATTTCCCTCTTTTCAATATTACGCGATCAAAATATCTTTAAATCTCTCTCAAACCCTAGAATTGAGATAAAACATCATCTTCTTTATTTTTTTTCGCAATCACAAATGTCAGAACAATGGAGTTACACTGCACCTCCCACATTCAAACGTGAAAAGCCATTTAAACAGGGTAAGTGTTAAGTCATGATCCTCTTTATAATGATTTTATGATGACAATAACATTTATTTAACAATATGTATATGGTATGTCCATCTAGTATTGGGATCATTCAATTTGGTGCTAAGTCATCTATATGTTGGTTGTAAAGAATTTGCTATGCTAGTTTACCTAGCCGACAGAATACTGACAGTTCACCCAGCACACAGGATTTGACAGTATATCCAACACAGAGAAGATTGGTCACTTGAATAACCACACATCATTCTTTGTAATGATCAATCCTGTACTGAAGACACTCTAACATTGTGAAGAAAGAGTGGTGATTAAAGAACTGAAGACTCAACATAGAAAATGATGTCCAGTTCACCCAACACAAAGATTGAAAAATGCTTTACTTGTTGCAGATTTAAGTAAGTGCATTAACCAACACTTGGAGACTTATGTGTATGATCAAATGGCATCTTCAGAGGTCGTACACATTCTACATACCTGTTCAGTTTGGTCTTATATGCACAGAATGTCTCCTTATCAAAGTCAGCCAACACGACAAATTATGCAGTGTACTTTCTGGCAGACTGCAGACCTAGTCGTGTAGAGTTCATCAGAACACATAAGTAAGCATGTATGAAATCGTTCAATGAAGATGAAAATATATGGAAAATTCTAATCGGTTGATTAAGTTACAAGTGTTACACAAGCTCCACTATAAATACCATACTTAAGATATGAAGTCTATGTATGTGTATCCTGAGTGAATTTCATAGTGAACTTAAAGAGCATTTGTGTTAGTAGAAATAGCATTACTTATAGCTAGCTTTGAGTCTGTTCTCAGCTGATAAGAGTGTTTATATCTATATTCAATTAAGTTAGACATTCCGCATCTAACTTGTAATTCTTTATTTATTCAAATAAAAGAATTAAATTGAAAAATAACCATCTGTTCTCATTACTGTTTTACAATCTAATATATTACACAATTCACTTTAAGTTAGAAATCATAAAAAGTTGTATTCACCTCCCTCTTCAACATCTATTGTTAGTTTTGGGACCAACAACTAGTATCAGTGCGGGTGAGATTGTTCTAATCTTAGATCTGTTAAGATGGCCACTTATAGTTTAAACTCAGCTTACTTGGAAAATGGTTTCGTATCCTGACCTCCTAAGTTTGATGCTAAGGAATTTTAAACCTGAAAATCTAGGATGATGCTGCACTTTGAATCAATTGATCCATTGATGCCTAGCACTATCTTAGAAGGTCAATTCATACCCACCACCTCTATTGATGTTCCAGCTTCTAGAACTACTCCTGCTACATCTAGGGAACTAGTTAAAGCATCAAATCAGTGGTCTGATGAAGACAAAAGAAGAATAGGTTTAAATTTTAAAGCTAGAACTCAAATTGTTATTTTACTTCAAAATTTTGTATACAACTCTGTATGCAGATTACCTTCTACCCAGAAAATGTGGGATTACTTGGAATATCATATGAAGGTAAGGAAGAGGTCAAACAGAACAATCTCATTGCATTAAAAAGGCAATATGAATTTTTTTTCTGTTATAAAGGAGAAACTCTAGTAGAAATGTATACTAAGTTCACCTCCTTATTAAATGATCTAGCAGCTATGGAAGTTCATATTGATGGGTTTGAAGTAACCAACAAGTTTGTTGATTCTTTACCACCATCATGGGAATCTATTGCTACATCTCTTAAAGTTACTCACAGCCTCTAGAGTTTTGATCTGGCCTCACTTCATGGTGCTCTTATGAATCATGAAAAATCAAAGGCTATGCATGATAAGAATGTTAAAGAAAACTGGAAGCATCCTAAACATTCTAATGCTGCCTTTGTTATTACTGAACCTCAAAAAGAAAAACTCAAAAGCTATGGTTGTTTGTAAACCAAGAATTAGAAAAGAAGAAGTAGAAGCAAGTGATGAAGAACCAACTGAAAATGAAGATTATTTTGATGAAGATGATGTGGAGAGCTTTGCAAATGGAATGGCTATGCTGGCCTAGAAGTTCAGAAAGTTCAACATAAGGAAAGGCAAGTCAAGTTTCCGATTCAACAGAAGAGCTAACACAAGCAATGCTGGGAAAACAAGAATGTTTGCTAAAGCTGAGTGTTACAATCTGTGAAAGGTTAGGCACTATGCAGCTGATAGTGAATCAAAGAAACCATTTACTCAACCAGATACTTATTCAAAAGCTGCTAAGTACAAGGCTAAGTACATGGCAATGAAAGCAGAAATGAAAGCTGATTCCAAAGATAAGAAGAAACCAAAAGTTAAAAGTTTGATTATCGAGTCTCATGATTGGGTGACTACATATCATCATCATCATCCTCATCAAGTGAGAGTGATGTTGATACATCTTAGTGTGTCTGTCAGTTGGTCGAGTCTGTAATGTGTTTGTAAATGTAATAGACTTGTTAAGTTTACATTTTCTGTGTTCTGCGACACAAGGCTTGTGTCGCATGAGTTGTAGTTGCGACACAGTGTTTGTGTCGCAATAGTGATCTCTGCGACACAAGGCTTGTGTCGCATAAGTCTGCCAGTTTGTTTAGTATAAATATCAAAGTTAGAGATATTTAGGGTAAGACTTTCACACACACTTTATTCTCTGTATTTTGGCTGCTACATTGATTGAGAGAGAATATTTGGGTATTTGAGAATATAAAGTATTATTTATTGCATTTGTTCCACTTTGTTTTTGCTTTATATTCTTGTGATTGTCTCCTCCATACGATTTGATTAAAAGATCCATCAAGTGGGATCAACAATTGGTATCAGAGCCATAATCATTGATTTTGGTGGTACCAAATCGTTTTGGTAAGTTTTTAATACTTATTTTGATCATTTAATTTTTTTTGGTGTTTGATCTTCATTGTAAAGTGTTTTGAAGCTAAAACTTGAAGTTTTTAAGCCTAAAAAACTAAGCTTTTACGAAGTTTTTCATTAAAAAATCATTAGTTTTCAAAATATTTCGTTTTTGAGTTTTCTGGGGTCTGACAGCGCCGTTTTGCGACACAAGTCTGCGACATAAATTTGTGTCCCTAATAGGGTTTTAGCGACCTTAACATTTGCAACATAAAGTTGCGACATACTTGTTTTGCGACACAAGGTCTGCGCCACAGATATCTTGCGACACAATATTTGTGTCGCTGTAAGATCTTCTGCGACACAAGCTGCGACACAACAGTTGTCTCGCTGACTCCAGTTTTAGAAACTTTTTGAAAAGTCTTTCTAGCCCGTTACGATGACGTCTTCTGCATCTGCATCTATTCAACAAGTTGAGGCTTTGTTAAAACATAATAGTGAGGTGGGTTCAACAAATAAACCACCTATGTATACAAATGGAATGAATTACTCGGATTGGCGTTAGAGATTTGAAGCATTTGTATCTTTCAACGATCCTGAAATGCTAATTTATATGGAAGAAAGATATGAACGCCCCGGGAGGACCGGTATCTTTGATGGACCTATTCCTGAAAAATCCATTAAGTCTATGACTCCTGAGGAACGTAAGGCTTTTGACACTGAAAAGAAGACTTACTCTGCTATTACCATGGCTTTACCTCAACAGATTCTCCGACATATTCGCCACCACAAAACTGCGTATGATTTATGGATTACTTTTAAAAAGAACTGTGGTGGCAGTGATCAGTACAAACGGAATAAACTGGATCTAGTCAAGAAACAGTTTGAAGTCTTTGACATGCTACCTACTGAATCTCTTGAAGATATGTGCAGTAGATAATCACAACTTGTTAGTGAATTAGTTGAGGGAGGTGTAAATCTCGAGAAAACTGATGTTAACAAGAAGCTTTTGGGTTCCTTACCCAAAAAGTGGAATACACGAGTGCTGCTGATGGAAAAAGATGAAGACATTATGGACATGGAGCTAGATGATTTGGTTGGACAGATTGCTGCTGATCTCTTAGATATGCAGAAAAAGGAAACCAAAGCTACTGCACACCTTCAGAACCCGAAGTTATATGGTGTGGATGTTCCTGCTGTAGTGACTCAAGCTGCTAGTTCTGCATTTTTCTCTGGAGGTTCTGGTAGTTCTGGTGCCCCAAATACATCTGGTGGATTTGGATATCCCACCATCAACTCTTTAAGTGGGAGTGGTGCTTATTCAAACTTCAAAGGTGCATCTCCTGCAGTTGCTGAAGAACATGCAGTTGTTTTTACAGCTTTCTTGTCGGCTTATGATGACTTCCTATCCAACAAGAACAGCACTGTGGATCTGACTGAAGAAGATTTTAGTCAAATTGATCAAGAAGAGCTTGAGCGTATGGACTTGATGTGGAGCATGGCTATGCTCACAAGAAGAGTCAAGAACTTCTTGAAGAAAACTGGAAGGAAAAATGTCACTGATTCGGAAGAGAAGGGTATGGGTTTTAACAAGAGCAAGGTGAAATGCTACCAGTGTCATAACTATGGACACTTTGCTCGTGAATGTGACCGCAAGAAGAACCCACCTTCTGGCCTATCTAAACCTTCTCAGTACAACTCAACTGATAAGACCAAAAATGATGAGAAGGCAATGGTTTCCGCTGCACTGCTGCTTTCTAACAATGCTTGGGAATGGTCTGATCCAGATGAGGATGATGCAGAAAAGGCACTAATGGCTGAGGTGCATGAGGTAGATAACGAACCTTTATCTTGTATTTCGTGCATTAAATTGACTAACCAACTAAACAGGTATAGAGAGGATACCAAACGCCTTACCACTGTTATTGAAAATTTAAATGAAACAAATGACATGTTAAGAAACAGTGATAAGGCAAGTGGTTTAAAGTTCAAAGCTATTTTAGAAGAAAAAAGGGAATTGAAAGCTAAAATTTTTTAACAACAAGATGAAATTGGTAGCTATGTTGATGTACTATCATCTGTTAAAAAAGAACTTGTTGAGTCTCAAACTGAGGTTCTAAATTTAAAGAAAAAGCTTTCAAACTTTTCGGTCTCCTCTCTAGTCTTTGATGAAATCCTACAGGCACAGAGGACCGATACCAAAAGTAAGGCAGGACTTGGTTTTCATCAAGTTCCACCTCCTAAGGATTATCTTCCCATGCCTGTTAGGGATAATGTTAATGACTTAATGCCTATCTTTACAAAGATAGATGTTAAACCCGTCAAACCTGCTGTTAGCATCAAAATAAGTAAGCATGAGCTAGTTAAGGCTGAAACTGTCTTCATTGCATCCAAACAACCTGAAACTAGTAGGCCCGAGCCAGTTAGGGCTAATACTAGTGGGTCTGAAACAAGTAAGACTCAAAAGGTTGAGAAAGTTAAGCCTATTAAGGCCGAGATTCATCAGACTGAACTTATTAAGTCTGAAAATATAGTTGAGCCTAAATTAGGAAAGACTCTTTATGTGCTTCCTCGTATTATTGAAGAGGAAATTGAAATTGAGGATATAACTGATCTAGAGTATCGACCAGTTAAGAAAAACGTCAAGCCTGAAAATCATATAATTACTATCGAACAAAATGAACAGGCTATAACAAAAGGAAAAGTTAAAGCTATGGCTGAACCTCAAAAGAAGATTGTTTCTAAAACAACTATATTAAATAAATCTTCTAAAAACTCTTCTAAAGCATCTCTTGTTGAATGCTCACGTAAATGTGACTGTTCAACACATGCTTCTTTTGGTCGAGCTCATCGGTTTATTCCTCAATCTCAATCAAGTGTTGAGCATCGATCCTGCTTCTACTGCAAGAAGCAAGGTCATTTGATAAATGTTTGTCCCGTGCTTGCGAAGAAACAGTATGGGAAACAGGTTTCGCGAGCCTCAAAATTTAAGAATCCTTCAAAGAAGTCTATTTCAATGAAAGGCTCAAAGACTCCTGTCCCAGTTGTCAAAGTCAACAAAGTTGAGCAAAATACTTTGCAAAACTTGAAGCTCAAAGTTGTTAACTCGCAAGCATCCAAACCAAAGCAGGTTTGGAAGATTAAAGAATCTCGCAAAGATTCTACATCCGACAATACCTCATCAGTAAAACATTCTAAACTTTTTGAAAACAAAGTTTTGACTGATGTGGTCATTGTTGATGATGTTACTGGAGTACCCAAGACTATAAAGGCTTGGGTCTCCATTTCTAACTAATTTACCTTGTTTGTGGTGCCGCAGCAACCTGAATCTGTAAAGAATAGTAAATGGTATATCGACAGCGGTTGTTCTCGGCACATGACCGGTGATGTTTCTCTTTTATCTGAGGTTCATGCTTACAATGGAGGTTATGTGGCTTTCGCTGGTGATAAAGGGGGAGTTATTTCTGGTCAGGGTACGCTTACTAATGGAATGGTAAGCTTTGAGAAGGTAAATTTTGTAGAACAATTGCAACACAATCTTCTCAGTGTCTCTCAAGTGTGCGATAAAAAGTACACTACTAGTTTCACAGACACTGAGTATTGCATATTGAAGCCGGGATTTGTAATCCCTGAAGAATGGGTGCTTCTGAGGGCACCTCGAAAGCGAGACACGTATATTCTTGACATGAGTACTGTGGAAACTACACAGCTCACATGTCTTCTATCTAAAGCTCCTGAGAAGGAATCGTTATTATGGCACCGGCGTACGGGAAACTTGCACTTTTGCAAGATGAACTACCTGATCAAGAATGATCTAGTGTGTCACACCCCGATAAAATCGTTTAACGAGTAATGTGTGCGGAAGCTCAGGGGCGTGACGAGAACGATCAATAAGCGTATGATTATCGCAAACATATACTTAGAAAGAAAGTGGTTTAATTTAGAAAGAATTTTGGAACAATATTTGACATAATGGGTAAACCCCTGCTGACTGCAAAGAGGCATGAGGGTATGTACCAAATTGATATGAATAGTACTATTACCACCAGTGACACATGTTTTTACTCCAAGTCAGCTGACAACCTTAAATGATTATGTCGCAAGAGGCTCTCACACCTCAATTCAAAAGACATCCTTGTCAAACCTTCTGACAAACACTTACAAAATTCTTGTATACGTGGGTCGTTACCAAAACTCATCTAGGTACAACCTATACTCTGCAACTATTGGAAATGGCAAATCCATAGTTATCTCAAAAGAGCATATTCGCAGATACCTTAAACTACCAGAAGAACCATTTGTTAATTTTCCATCACCTAATGATTATCGACATGAAGTATTAAGCTTCATTAGATACCCTGAAAGTTTTGATAATAGCCCTAAATGTGTAAAAATGAATGGCTTTTGGAGCTATTTCTTTGGGGTTATTATCTGGTGCATGGGTCATAAGTTTGGCAGTAAAGACCAATGTAATAATTTTGAATTATAGTTGGGTCATGCTCTCATTTTTGGAAGAAAAATTGATTTTGCTGCTCTCATTTACATTGAATTGAGAGAAAAGATTGAAAGAAAGAATAAGGAAAAGTATGTTCCATTTCCTCGATTTTTAAGTCTGATTATTGAAGGTATTCTTGGTGATGATTACAAAGATTTAGAAGAATTGGATACTAGTGATGTTTGTCTCGGAGATTAGATGTTTCATAAAGTGATTGAAAAACCTCAGCAAGGTTTATCACCCTCTATGCTAACTGTCATACATCCAGATGTGATGTTGGATGTTGATCTGGATGTTGCTATTACTGTTACTCAACCTCTTGACTCATCATCAAGTTCAGATGATGATGACAACCAATCAGCACAGGATCCATCTGATGACCAACCAGCACATAAAAAGACATCAAGCCAACTAGCACAGATGAAAACATCCGAACCTGTCCTAAAGACTAAGTTAATCAAGACCTCAGATATGGATACTCAACCAATTTCTTACACTCCAATTTCTATAAAGAATGCTAAAAAGTCAAGTAAACACACTTCTTCTATCCCATCATCTACCACCAAGATTTTAAAATTTCAATGTGCAACCAGCACTATTCAAATTTCACAGCCAGCACAGGGTAATCAATCTCCCACCAAAATATTTGAAAAGCGCAAAAAGATGAAAGCTAATACTGTGCCACCAAGGGCATATGCCAAAAAGGCTATGTCCAAAGCACACAAGGATGGTTTGACTTCTATTCTTGTGGAGTCAACCTAAGCACTTGACAACCTTGTAGCCAGCTCATATGTATCTTCCAGAAAAGATACATTGCGGAAAAGAGATAAGCCGTTATCTGGACCAACCTCTCGTAAGGTGAAGTCCATTGAAAGCAAGAGGGACATCTCACCTCATACTGATTCAGTGAGTCCACCCCATCAAAGGGAAACCACATCTACCAATGTCAGTGTTGATGCATCTTAGTGTGTCTGTCAGTTGGTCAAGTCTATAATGAGTTTTTTAATGTAATTGAGTTAGTTAGAATTACATCTTCTGTGTTATGCGACACAAGGCTTGTATCGCATTAGTTGTAGTTTCGACACAAGTATTATGTCGCAATAGTGATCTAGGCGACACAAGGCTTGTGTCGCATAATCCGGCCAGTTTTGTTTAGTATAAATACCCAAGTGTTAGGGTTTTAGATAGAGACTTTTTGGGGGTTTTCACACACACTTATTCTCTGTTTGGCTGCTGTATTTTCAGAGAGAATTTGTTTAATACAAATATAAAGTTTGATTATTGCATTGTTCTTCATTGTTTAAGCTTTATATTCTTGTGATTATCTCTATCCTACGGTTTGATTAAAAGATCAACATTAGGGATCTATATCATAGCCATAATCTAAGGATTTTGGTGGTATCAAATCGTTTAGGTAAGTTTTTAATACATATTTTGATGATTTAACATCTATTTTGGTGTTTGATTTTCATTATAAGTGTTTTGGAGCTAAAAATTGGAGTTTTTAAGCTAAAATTTGAAGGTTTTACGAAGTTTTTCGTTAAAAACTCATTAGGTTTCGAAATTTTTCGATTTTGAGGTATTTGGGATCTGACAGCGCCGTTTTGCGACATAAGTTGCGACACAATCTTGCGACACAATTTAGTGTCACTATAGGGTTTTAGCGACCTTAATATTTGCGACATCAATCTTTGCGACATAAAATTGCGACATAGCCTGCGACACAACTCTTGTGTCGCTTACTCTTACCAAAAAAAAAAAACAAAAAAGGCGGTGAATTCTACAATTATCACAATTTGAATTTGAGCTTCCCGTTGACTAATTGTAGTTTGAGAAAATTTTCATTTTACTCGGGTGAAATTCAAAAATTTTGGAGGGAAAATGTACTCGCAATATCCAAGGTATTTGAAGGCTTTGTTCTATAACGACTATGCTAGCTGGCAGGAGAAGTTTAAAGAATATATTGAATACATTGATTCAGATTTGTGGACTTCTATTACTGAGAAATATGAGAGACCAACTCTCATTAGTCAAATGTCAGTCGCATAACAAAAAGCTTTTGACAACGACAAGACAGCACGTGAAGAGATTATCATGTGTGTACCAAATGATGTGGCACAAGATATTCCACTTTACAAATATAAATATACATCTTATGAATTGTGGAGATCACTTGAAGAGAGCTACGGAGGAAATGATAAACAGCAAATTCAAAAAGATCCAAGCGTTGAATTGCATGATTTGAAAGTTAAAGTTTCAAATCAACAAATTGAAATCGACAGTTACAAGACTGAAATCAATTTACTTCGCAAAGAAAAGGCTGAAGCTCAAAGTGAAATTTTAACCTATCAATGCAAGCTCTCAAGTTTTGAAGCATCTTCCTTGAGGTTGGATCAACTGATTCATTCTCAGAAAAAGGATACGAAATCCAAAGCTGGTATCGGATATACATCAATACCGGTCAAGGATGAGTTTGTTGAAATTGTTCATGAAGTAGAAGAATGTGATGTGCCAACACAATAGATTAACAAATCTGATGTCAAGCCTGAAAATCACATCATTACTATTGAGTATATTGTGGCTTCTAAATAAGGGAAATCTAAACGCGATGCAAGAAGTGATAAGTTGAATAAATGTTCAGACAAAGGGGTTAATGAGAAGTTGATAAAGAAGGAAAAAGAGATTAAAGCTTTCCAACTTCAAATACTTCACATGGAAACTGAACATGAAGAAATGCGTTCAAAAATTGTTGAACTTGAAAAGCGGATTTTAAAATTTGAGCATCTAACCAAACCTCAACTCTCTCACTCACCTGAACAACAAGTCAAGGTGACTAAGAAGATTTACCCGACTAAATCTTCCAAACCATGTCCAAAAGTGGTTTGTGCGAAAAAGATTTCACAGTTTACTAATTATTCTTTGCAAAAGAATAAGAAGTATTTTGAGAAATCACAATCAACTAGAGTATTTGATCATCAAAAGGTTGATTGTTGTGATTCCGTAGACTTTCATCGAACTAAAAGATTGGTTTCAAGATCTGAAAAGCCAACAAATATATTGAAACCGACACAATCGAAATATGGTGAAACAAGATCTTTTGTATATTCAAGAAAGCAAATGCTTGATCTTGCACCATCTCGTCGTATAGTGGTGACAATGCAAAGAGATTTTGTTCCTTTCTCCCCAAGAATGGTTCTACCAACAATGGTTCCACGAAAAGTTATTAGATATGAAACATCACGTTTCAATTTCAGATGGAACTCAATGTCTTTGGATTATATCGATGCCACTTACAAATGGCTTTCGAAAAAGAAGAGTCCTATGGGCAGCATGCTCAAATGGGTTCCTAAAGTTGTTGCTTGAAGAAAAGACAACTATTGATTCTGCTGTTCAGGGGGGGTAATTATTAAATTTTGGTGAACAGTCAGATTCTTGATTCTTGAGGAAATTGTTTGATAATCCAATTCACTTTAACGAAAGAAATGTTCTGAATAAGAAGATTGCATTTCAATTTCAGCAGATTGTCAACGTTTGTGTAACACATGGAATACATGCTGGCGGTGTTTTAGAAAGAGACTTTTTGGGGATTTTCACACACACTAATTCTCTGTTTTTGGCTGTTATTTTATTGAGAAAGAAATATAAAGTATTATTATTGATTTGCACTTCATTGTCCTAAGCTTTATATTCTTTCTGTTTGTGTTTGTCTCCACCATTCGATTTGATTAAAAGATCCATCCTAAGGGATTTACAATTGGTATCAGAGCCATAATCATTGATTTTGGTGGTATCAAATCGTTTTGGTAAAATTTTAATACTTATTTTGATTATTTAACATTTTTTTGGTGTTTGATCGTCATTATAAAGTGTTTTGAAGCTGAAACTTGGAGTTTTTAAGCCTAAAAAACTAAGCTTTTACGAAGTTTTTCATTAAAAAATCATTAGGTTTCGAAATTTTTCGTTTTTGAGTTTTCTGGGGTCTGACAGCGCCGTTTTGCGACACAAGTCTGCGACATTAATTTGTGTCGTTAATAGGGTTTTAGCGACCTTAATCTTTGCGACATAAAAGTTGCGACATACTTGTTTTGCGACACAAGGTCTGCGCCACAGATATCTTGCGACACAATATTTGTGTCGCTGTAAGATCTTCTGCGACACAAGCTGCGACACAACAGTTGTGTCGCTGACTCCAGTTTTAGAAACTTTTTGAAAAGTCTTTCGAGCCCGTTACGATGACGTCTTCTGCATCAGCATCTATTCAACAAGTTGAGGCTTTGTTAAAACATAATAGTGAGGTGGGTTCAACAAATAAACCACCTATGTATACAAATGGAATGAATTACTCGGATTGGCGTCAGAGATTTGAAGCATTTGTATCTTTCAATGATCTTGAAATGCTAATTTATATGGAAGAAAGATATGAATGCCCCGGGAGGACCGGTATCTTTGATGGACCTATTCCTGAAAAATCCATTAAGTCTATGACTCCTGAGGAACGTAAGGCTTTTGACACTGAAAAGAAGACTTACTCTGCTAATACCATGGCTTTACCTCAACAGATTCTCCGACAACTTCGCCACCACAAAACTGCGTATGATTTATGGATTACTTTTGAAAAGAAATGTGGTGGCAGTGATCAGTACAAAGGGAACAAACTGGATCTAGTTAAGAAACAGTTTGAAGTCTTTGACATGCTACCTACTGAATCTCTTGAAGATATGTGCAGTAGATATTCACAGCTTGTTAGTGAATTAGTCGAGGGAAGTGTAAATCTCGACAAAACTGATGTTAACAAGAAGCTTTTAGGTTCCTTACCCAAAAAGTGGAATACACAAGTGCTGCTGATGGAAAAAGATGAAGACATTATGGATATGGAGCTAGATGATTTGGTTGGACAGATTGCTGCTGATCTCTTAGATATGCAGAAAAAGGAAACCAAAGCTACTGCACACCTTCAGAACCCGAAGTTATATGGTGTGGATGTTCCTGCTGCAGTGACTCAAGCTGCTAGTTCTGCATTTTTCTCTGGAGGTTCTGGTAGTTCTGGTGCCCCAAGTACATCTGGTGGATTTGGATATCCTTCCATCAACTCTTCAAGTGGGAGTGGTGCTTATTCAAACTTCAAGGGTGCATCTCCTGCAGTTACTGAAGAACATGCAGCTGTCTTTACAGCTTTCTTGTCGGCTTAGGATGACTTCCTATCCAACAAGTACAACACTGTGGATCTGACTGAAGAAGATTTCAGTCAAATTGATCAAGAAGAGCTTGAGCGTATGGACTTGAAGTGGAGCATGGCTATGCTCACAAGAAGAGTCAAGAACTTCTTGAAGAAAACTGGAAGGAAGAATGTCACTGATTCGGAAGAGAAGGGTCTGGGGTTTAACAAGAGCAAGGTGAAATGCTACCAGTGTCATAACTATGGACACTTTGCTCGTGAATGTGACCGCAAGAAGAACCCACCTTCTGGTCTATCTAAACCTTCTCAGTACAACTCAACTGATAAGACCAAAAATGATGAGAAGGCAATGGTTTCCGCTGCACTGCTGCTTTCTAACAATGCTTGGGAATGTTCTGATCCAGATGAGGATGATGCAGAAAAGGCACTGATGGCTGAGGTGCATGAGGTAGATGATGAACCTTTATCATGTATTTCGTGCATTAAATTGACTAACCAACTAAACAGGTATAGAGAGGATACCAAACGCCTTAACACTGTTATTGAAAATTTAAATGAAACAAATGACATGTTAAGAAACAGTGATAAGGCAAGTGGTTTAAAGTTAAAAGCTATTTTAGAAGAGAAAAAGGAATTGAAAGCTAAAATTTTTGAACAACAAGATGAAATTGGTAGCTATGTTGATGTACTATCATCTGTTAAAAAAGAACTTGTTGAATCTCAAGCTGAGGTTCTAAATTTAAAGAAAAAGCTTTCAAACTTTTCGGTCTCCTCTCTAGTGTTTGATGAAATCCTACAGGCACAGAGGACCGATACCAAAAGTAAGGCAGGACTTGGTTTTCATCAAGTCCCACCTCCTAAGGATTATCTTCCCATGCCTGTTAGGGATAATGTTAATGACTTAATGCCTATCTTTACAAAGATAGATGTTACACCTGTCAAACCTGCTGTTAGCATCAAAATAAGTAAGCCTGAGTTAGTTAAGGCTGAAACTGTCTTCATTGCATCCAAACAACCTGAAACTAGTAGGCCCGAGCCAGTTAGGGCTAATACTAGTGAGTCTGAAACAAGTAAGACTCAAAAGGTTGAGAAAGTTAAGCCTATTAAGGCCGAGATTCATCAGACTGAACTTATTAAGTTTGAAAATATAGTTGAGCCTAAATTAGGAAAGACTCTTTCTTTGCTTCCTCGTATTATTGAAGAGGAAATTGAAATTGAGGATATACCTGATCAAGAGTATCGACCAGTTAAGAAAAACGTCAAGCCTGAAAATCATATAATTACTATCGAACAAAATGAACACGATATAACAAAAGGAAAAGGTAAAGCTATGGCTGAACCTCAAAAGAAGATTGTTTCTAAAACAACTATATTAAATAAATCTTCTAAAAACTCTTCTAAAGCATCTCTTGTTGAATGCTCACGTAAATGTGACTGTTCAACACATGCTTCTTTTGGTCGAGCTCATCGGTTTATTCCTCAATCTTAATCAAGTGTTGAGCATCGATCCTGCTTCTACTGCAAGAAGCAAGGTCATTTGATAAATGTTTGTCCCGTGCTTGCGAAGAAACAGTATGGGAAACAGGTTTCGCGAGCCTCAAAATTTAAGAATCCTTCAAAGAAGTCTATTTCAATGAAAGGCTCAAAGACTCCTGTCCTAGTTGTCAAAGTCAACATAGTTGAGCAAAATACTTTGCAAAACTTGAAGCTCAAAGTTGTTAACTCGCAAGCATCCAAACCAAAGCAGGTTTGGAAGATTAAAGAATCTCGCAAAGATTCTACATCCGACAATACCTCATCAGTAAAACATTCTAAACTTTTTGAAAACAAAGTTTTGACTGATGTGGTCATTGTTGATGATGTTACTGGAGTACCCAAGACTATAAAGGCTTGGGTCTCCATTTCTAACTAATTTACCTTGTTTGTGGTGCCGCAGCAACCTGAATCTGTAAAGAATAGTAAATGGTATATCGACAGCGGTTGTTCTCGGCACATGACCGGTGATGTTTCTCTTTTATCTGAGGTTCATGCTTACAATGGAGGTTATGTGGCCTTCGCTGGTGATAAAGGGGGAGTTATTTCTGGTCAGGGTACACTTACTAATGGAATGGTAAGCTTTGAGAAGGTAAATTTTGTAGAACAATTCCAACACAATCTTCTCAGTGTCTCTCAAGTGTGCGATAAAAAGTACACTACTACTTTCACAGACACTGAGTATTGCATATTGAAGCCAGGATTTGTAATCCCTGAAGAATGGGTGCTTCTGAGGGCACCTCGAAAGCGGGACACGTATATTCTTGACATGAGTACTGTGGAAACTACACAGCTCACATGTCTTCTATCTAAAGCTCCTGAGAAGGAATCGTTATTATGGCACCGGCGTACGGGAAACTTGCACTTTTGCAAGATGAACTACCTGATCAAGAATGATCTAGTGTGTCACACCCCGATAAAATCGTTTAACGAGTAATGTGTGCGGAAGCTCAGGGGCGTGACGAGAACGATCAATAAGCGTATGATTATCGCAAACATATACTTAGGATGCCATAAATAGTTTAGATTCAACGGTTACATATTCATTGTGTTCACAAGAACGATATATGTTTAGCAAAACGTCATGATTAACATTTTAATCATAAAATTATAGTCTTAATGTTATCAAAAGAATGGCATCCTATTCATCGTGGTAAGCAAGGGTCCCAAAGTATGCATGCATGATCTTACGTCGCTGCTAATTCCCTGAAAAACATAGTTAAAAGGATCAACAAGATTGTTGAGTGAAATTCACAGGTTTAAGACATCATCATTTAAACCAAGTGTTTAGTAAACGTTTCCCAAATCATTTCGTGCCATCCATGGCGATTAGTACGATGATATATATAGTTTGAAACAATAAGTAGCTGACGGTGATCCCCCGAAGGTTTGCAAGACCTTACGAGTTAAAGTGCTGACACCTAGGCCTATAACCAAACCACGACTTTTAGTTGTTTTTGCCTGGGACCAATAAAATATACGCTCCTCGTCTCGACATACAGTCGGCAGTTAGCATGACTAACAAAAGTGGGAGGGATGTCATCCCAATAGTACTATTCGCATATTCGGTGGCTAGCGTCATCTAGCTAATGGTTACAGTTTGTAGTCATGAGGACTTCTATGCACTACAACTAGTTTAACATAGGTTCGCACAAGGATTCGTTGTCAGGTTTTCAATCATCGCATGAAAACAATTTGTATGTAAACAGTACATATGTTTTTCACCCCAAGTTTATAAAGCAGTAAAAAGCAGTAAAATAGGGGCTGTGAACTCACCTGATGAGCTTTGTGAGAGCTAGCGTTTAAAGAAATAAGTTTGCCCAAAATAGCCTCCTCGCGCCCTATACGCATGAGGTCGTTTGTATGAGTAGATAGCTAATCGCATATCTAGGTTTGTAAAAGTAGATG
This sequence comes from Logfia minima, assembly GCA_963921325.1. Classification (NCBI taxonomy): domain Eukaryota; kingdom Viridiplantae; phylum Streptophyta; class Magnoliopsida; order Asterales; family Asteraceae; genus Logfia; species Logfia minima. Next base: position 24,368,723 of record OY992765.1, on the reverse strand, counting down.
GCTACCCGCACATCCTTGCTCGTAATAGTAGGTGGCTACCCGCACACCTAGGTTTGTATAAGTAGATAGCTACCCGCATATCTATGCTAGTTGTTCACTCAATTAATAGATTGAAAGAGTATTTCGTTTTCGAAAAGTGTACGACCCGTTGGTGATAGTTTTGTGTGTATACTTGTATGTTTCTCGAAAACATAATTACTTTGCTATTACAGTGTACATTTAAGGTTTTTAAACCTAAAATGTATATCGTTAGTGAAAACGCGACTCTTAAATTGATTAAAAATTTTCATTATCATTTGTTCAAAACCGTGACGTTTAAATACATTTATCTATTTGTTCAAGATTGGAAATTGTTGGATTTACAGGGTTTAGTGTTGTTTTCGTTAATGTTGTTAGGCCAAAGTTAGTGTTGTTAACTCACAGTTAGTGCTGTTAGTGTTGTTAAGTCTGTTAGTGCTGTTAGTGCAGTTACCACTGTTAGTGGAGTTACCACTGTTAAGTCACAGTTACCACTGTTAGTGCAGTTAGTGCTGTTAAGTCACAGTTAACACTGTTAGTGCAGTTACCACTGTTAGTGCAGTTACCACTGTTAGTGCAGTTACTACTGTTAGTGCAGTTATCACTGTTAGTGCAGTTAGTGCTGTTAAGTCACAGTTAACACTGTTAGTGCAGTTACCACTGTTAGTGCAGTTACTACTGTTAGTGCAGTTACCACTGTTAGTGCAGTTAGTGCTGTTAAGTCACAGTTAACACTGTTAGTGCAGTTACCACTGTTAGTGCAGTTAGTGCTGTTAAGTCACAGTTAACACTGTTAGTGCTATTTTCATTTTTGAACAGATTTTGCCCCTTTATGACCCTTCTTTGGCTACGGTTTTGACTAGTCAAATGGACTTATTATGTTATGAAATTTTTATCATATATTCCCCTATGTCTTAGGTTTACAGAAAAGTAAGATTCATAATTTTTGAACAAGTATAAGGGGTTCAAAACTATTTATTAGTACGCAAAGGTACAGCAGCTATTTTTCTAGATAGTTGTTAAGAAAATCATTTGGTTACTAAGTTAGACTCATCTTCACAAAACGTGCCCATACTACTTTTAAAGCTAAGACAAAATGTGACCTTTAGGAAAAAGATTCATCTCTTTTGGATCTATGGATAAAAAGTTATGGTCTCTCAAAGTAGGACCAAATCTCGTCTCCTAAAGACAGATTAGACACATGTTTTTGTAAAATCAGTTTGGGGTATCAAAACTTCTCCAAATTGCATGAGACCACTTGGGTTGGAAACCTAACTCTTTAAACTAAATTTTAGACTCCAGAAACAATAAATTTGGTTAATTTTTGACCGAGTTATTTACTTCCAAAGTCAGTCAAAGTTTATGTCCAGTAAGTTTCTTTGAGTTTTGTGTTTATTTAGTTCTCTTTTAACGAGTTTTCCTCATTAGTAATACATATTTATGTGTATATTAGTTGATTTTAACATAGGAGTGAACATCTAGCATGTGAGTATTTAAAATGAATGAAATGAATAGATCAAGAAGAGTTTCCTTACAATGCTCTAGGATGAAATGGTAAAAAGAAGAGAACTTGAAATCTTCAACCCAAATCTCCTTTTTTTTTTAAATACTTAATGATGATCAAGAGCTTGAAAGGAGGTGAAAAATGAGGTATAAAAGGTGGTGGTTCATGGTGGTTTGTGGTGGTTTGTGGTGGTTGTTCTTGAAGGAGGTGGTGAAAGTGGTGAAATGAGAGGGAAAATGAGAGAGAGAAATGTGCAGAATTTTTGAAATGAAATTGTGAAGTGTGTGTACGTAATGTTTTCTCTTGTTTAATGCCTTTCTTAAATGTGAAGCAAGAGGAGGTGGTGATGGGAGGTGCTTAGTCTTTCAATCAAATCAAGGGAGCAAGTGGCGTTGGATTATAAGCAAGCAAGTAAACATGTGAGTGTGAAATTAAGCAAGTAACCAAGTAGGAGAAAACATATGGTTGAGAAAGGAGCTTGCGAAGTGAGATCACGTAGAAAAGGAATCTGCATTTGAATTAAGTGACATGCTAGCTAGGTTGCTTGGATTTAATTAAAGCTATGTGCTAGCTTGCTTGGTTAAATTAGAGCTATGTGCTAGCTTGCTTGGAATTCATGTTTAAGCTTCTAAATGATTAGTTTAAGTGGCATAACAATATAAGTAGTTAATTACTAATTATATTCAATAGTTTTATACCGTTCGGGAAAAAGTTATCACCAACGTTCGTGTTTATCGGAAATCATCCGATTTATATTGTGAAATTCTCAATAATTACTTAAACGAAATGCATCAAGCATTAAAGTAGTGTGAACCAAAACGTGCAACGTGGGCGTGTGCTAGACTTATCTCAGTTTAAAACACGTTTGATTTCATTAAAGGGAACTAGCGTAAGAATGCATGATTTTAAAGTGCACGGAAAGTACCGCTTTTCGAGGGTTGTCACATAGTGCGAGGTGTCCCTTGTCAGAAAGGAAAGCAACACAAGAAGTCTCACAGACCGAAGCTGGCCAATTCAACTGAGAAGCCCTTGGAGCTGTTTCACATGGATCTATTCGGGCCAGTCAGAAAGAAGAGTTTGGGAGGAGCTTCGTATTGCCTAGTTGTGACGGATGATTATTCGCGGTTTTCTTGGGTTTATTTTCTGAAGACCAAGGATGAAGTGCCTGAGATTCTCATCTATCTATTCGACAAACTGCAAAATCTTTGTGAGTTGAGAATCAAGAAGATAAGGAGTGATAATGGTACAGAGTTTAAGAACACGATTATGGAGCTGTACTGTTTGAGCAATGGTATTGAACACCAATTCAGTGCCGCAAGGACTCCACAGCATAATGGGGTTGCAGAACGTAAGAATAGGACTTTGATTGAGGCTGCACGTACAATGCTATCTGACTCTAAGCTTCCAATCACATTTTGGGCCGAAGCTGTGAATACGGCCTGCTACGTTCTGAATCGGGTGTTAATGGTTAAGAAGAAGAACAAGACATCCTATGAATTGTTCAACAACAGAAAGCCTAATCTACAGTTTCTTGAACCATTCGGCTGCCTATGCACTATTATGCACACCAAGGAACGAATTGCTAAGTTTGGTGAGAAATCTTGTGAAGGTGTTTTTCTAGGATTCTCTAATAACTCACCAAACAAACGTGTGTATAATCTAGTGTCCAAGCGTGTGGAAGAACATTTTGAAGTCACCTTTTTCCATTACACTAACAACCCTCAGGGGAAGGGACCCGAATATTTGTTTGACTATCAAACACTGTTTGATTCTTTTAATATTCCTGAGGTGAATGAAGAAGAGGATATAGTGACACTACTTCACGGGCTGGACATCGTTTCTGAAACACCACCCATCTCTGTTCCTCCACCACCTACAGCAACACCAGCAACTGCTCCTGCTGCTACTTGTGAGACTCCACCTCCACTCGTTACTGAGAATGTTCCTGATCCTACAAATGATGAGGAACAAATGTTTGAGGATTCTGTTCAATCACCTGCATCTGACCTTGAAGATTTACCTGCACTTCAACTCGAACTTGAAGCTGACTCTACAAACCTTGATTCTATCATCGTTCCGGTTGCAATTCCGAGTTCTCGGATCAATGTGTCACATCCAGTTGATGCCATTCTTGATGATTTAAACAAAGGTGTTTTAACGAGACGACAGATTGCTGCTGCTGAACAATCTGTGTTGACACCGTCTCCTGTTACCGACACTGATCCTGTTTGTCTTGCTTCGAAAATTGAAGAATGATTTCTCTCACAAGTAGAACCGAAGAAGACAGCTGATGCGTTAAAGGATCCATACTGGGTTGAGGCTATGCAGGAAGAGCTTCAACAATTCAAAAAGCTGCAAGTATGGACTTTGGTGCCTTTACCCAAGAATGTTCATCCTATTGGCACTCGTTGGGTATATCGTGTGAAGAAGGATGATCGGGGCGTGGTAATTCGCAACAAAGCACGTCTAGTGGTCCAGGGCTTCACTCAAATTGAAGGTTTGGACTACGATGAAGTATTTGCCCCGGTTGCTCGTTTGGAATCCATCCGCATTTTCCTGGCGTACACTTCATTCAAAGGATTTCGGGTATACCAGCTTGACGTTAAGAGTGCATTTCTGTATGGCCAAGTGGTTGAAGAGGTCTATGTCAAACAGCCGCCTGGTTTTGAAGACTCTGTTCATCCGAACTACGTCTGCAAGCTGGACAAGGCATTGTATGGTCTTCATTAAGCTCCTAGAGCTTGGTATGAGCGGCTTGCGACTCATCTTCTGAAGAATGGTTTTGTACGAGGAACGATCGACAGTACTCTCTTCATCAAGCATGCAGGGGAGGACTTGTTATTAGTACAGGTTTATGTGGATGACATCATTTTTGGTTCCACCAAAGATGAACTGTGTCGCGATTTCGAGCAGATCATGAAATCAGAATTTGAAATGAGTGCAATGGGGGAGCTGAACTTTTTCTTGGGCGTACAAGTCGAACAATCTGCTAAAGGGATTTACATTCATCAGTCCAAGTACGTCAATGATATGCTTACGCGGTATAACTTGACTAACTGTAAATCCTATGGGACGCCTTTAGAGCTGAATCATCACCTTGGTCCAGCGGAAGATGAAGAGGACTGTCCGGAAAAAGATTACCGATCTATGATTGGTTCTCTAATGTATCTCACTGCATCGCGTCCGGACATTGTCTTTGCAGTCTCTCTATGTTCCAGGTATCAGGCTAAACCGAAGGTGTCTCACATGAAGGCAGTTACGCGAATCTTCGGTTATCTCAAATGTAGACCAACTCTTGGTCTCTGGTATTCTAATGAGAAAACCTTCTCGCTCACTGCTTACTCGGACTCGGATTATGGGGGATGCAATATGGATAAGAAGTCCACTTCTGGTGGATGTCAGTTTCTTGGACCACGTCTCGTATCATGGCAGTGCAAAAAGCAAACGACTGTTTCTACCTCAACCGCAGAGGCTGAATACATTGCTGCTGCCAGTTGCTGTTCCCAGGTTCTTTGGATACAACACTAGTTGCGCGATTACGGTTTACTCTTAACTATGACTCCTATTCATATAGATAATACTGCTGCTATATGTATTACACGTAATCCTGTCCAACATTCTAAGACCAAACACATAGAAATTAGGTTTCATTTCATTCGTGATTGCTATGAGAAACACCTAATTGATCTGGTCCAAATAGATACCCTTAAGCAGAATGCCGACCTGTTCACCAAAGCCTTTTCCCGTGCTCGTTTCGATGAGCTAGTCAGCATGATAGGGTTACGTTTCTTTCCCATTCAAAATTAATATTTGTGACCTTATTCTGTTATGTTCTTATTATTATTAAAATAAAAAAAAAATAAAAAAAAGGGTAAGTAATGCAATAGCCATTCTTTGTGCTTACTAGCATTAAAGAAAAGTAACGTTGCAACATGTGCAAAAGACGTTCAGTTGTGTCTGTAAACAACTAGGGAAATGATAGTACATTAGGAGACACACCTCAAACGTCAATATTAAGTTTTATCCTCGATGTATCAGTAGGTTTATCTCGTATATGTTATACATGTCCTTATAAACACCTGAATCATTGCACGATGTATTGGTAGGCATTTTCATACTCTTCTTTGAGCAACTAAGAAATTCTTTAATCTGTGTTTATTCTTTTGTGATGACCAACATATGATGTATGACAATGTGTCTAAATTCCTATGTATCAACTTGCCATGCTTTTATTAACCTGAGCTTGTATCTGACAACATTTGGCGATTTATGCTGTCTGTTTCCTTTGTTGTACGCCCGTACAGATCTGGTCTCAGTCAGTATACTTTCAAAAACCAAGCAAACAAAAGTCAAAGCACTTTAAAGTCTTATAAAATCAAAGATACCTCACTAGGTCGCCAAATGGTTTGAACAAGTCTGGTTTTGCTTAAACCTGAATCAAGTTAAGTCGCTTTGTTGTACGTCAGTACAGACCTGTCACCGCTGGCTTGATTCTTAAAAATGTTGAATTCAAATACTTTCTCTAAACAATCGAAGTCTTGGGCATGTCTTAAATACTAGGAGTATATCTGTGTGGGATTCACGGAGACATTCTCACTCTCACAATAACTGCTAAAGCTTGAAGTTGAGTGTGTTACATGTTTAAGTGGACAAACAATACTGATAATCGTCTTGTTACAGATTGCTTCTCAGGCTTGTTAACTTTGCTTGATAAATTTAAATTTGGACAACTATACTGATAATCGAATTAAAATTTGACATTGTCTTGCGATTCTGTCTTTCTAATATGATCCCTAAATAGACACCTCTCAAAACGTTCTTTTATGTTATTTTATAATTATATATCTGTTTTTGTTCAATCTTTTTTCTAAGTGTCAAAAATAAAAATAAAAATTTAACCCTTGATTGACTTCAGCGACACAAGACTTGTGTCGCATATTTGTGTTGCTAACACAGCGACACAATACTTGTGTCGCATAATTGTGTTGCCAACATAGCAACACAAGGCTTGTGTCGCACAATATGTTGATCATCTAGCGACACAATACTTGTGTCGCAACCTTGTGTCCCGGGTATAGATACCCTCGTGTCGCTGTAATTAGTTTCTAATTATCAGCGACACAAAATTTGAAACTTGCGACACAACTGGATCCTGCGACACAAGGCCTCCGACGCAATTTTTCAATCTTTTTGTGATTTCTAGCTGTTTTCTGTTCGATTACTTGCTTGATTCCTCTTCTCCCTCGTCTCACGCACCTATAGGTATAACTTTCAACCGTTATTACTACGCATTCATGTCTACATTTGAATCTACACATTCGGTTTTAGGTTTTACCTATTTTTGGTTAAATTGTGTATCTTGTGGTGTTAACTAGCGAATAAAAATTATGCTATTATGTTCCAGTTATCCTGGTGCACCCTCGGGTCGATTAAAACACGAAAACCCCAAAAATTTTACCTCTGAAAAATCTGGGTTTCATCGTGTTCATCTTTGCGACATAACCTGCGACACAATTGTTGTGTCGCAGGATGTGCCAGTGTTTATGTCGCTGACAGTATGCGACACAACTGTTATGTCGCCGTGTTATGTCGCTGACATGTTGTGCGACACAATTACTATGTCGCCATGTTATGTTGCGACACAATCCTTATGTCGCTTGTTAATAATTAAGTTGATTATATTGCAAAATTGCGACATAACTCGTTATGTCGCACCTGTGATCTGCGACACAACCCTTGTGTCGCATGACATTTTAATTTGAAAAATGTCAATTGTTTAAATTGTTTAAATCTAACGGCTTCCAAGTTTACTTTGCTGTTACAGCTATGGCAGATATAAATGTAAACGTTTAGTTTTGGGAACCGCGACATAATGTCACGGCTTTTCTTGACGACGACAAAGAATCGGCAGCGCCATATCGCCCGATGATTGCATTTCTGCGCCGTTCAAGAATACATAATGCAATCACGACCACCACAACTATTTACCGTGATCATGTCACGGATTTCTGGACAAATGCTGTGATTAATTCGGATCTCCCGTATACAAGGCTTATTTCCAGGGTTCATGATCGTGAAATCATTTTATCTGAGCAGCTCATTCGGGAGTTCTTTCAGTTTCCCGATGACTCTGACATGCCGGTGACTTTTGCCAACGCCTTTATTGTTGGCGGCATGATTAGGATGGGATATCCAGGTGTCCCACGCGATCAATATCGCAAGGCTTTTCTCACAAAGGTCTGGCGGTATCTTATGCATATCATGATTGTGTGCTTATCTGGACGTAACGCTGGCTTCGATGGCATCAGCCATTCTACTGCATCAGCCATGCTTGCCTTGGTCTACAACAAGCCCTATAACTTCTCGGGCTATATCTTTCGCATCATGGTAGATCACGCCCAGACTGGTGAGGGACAGTGGGCTTTATACCCACGTTTTGTCCAATTATTGATAAATCATTTGCTCCCAGGTTTACCGGTAGCTCCGCAACACCAATTTCGCCAAACACCGATGAATACCCGAATCTTCGTGGTTTCCGGTCACTATGCACGGGGCGCACCGGTCCCGCCTGATGTGCCATTGTTTGGGCATATTGTTAATGAGGCTTACGTGCCTCCAGAGGGTGACGAATTTGCTGATCCGGCTCCTATCCCTAGGCCACTTTCTCCTCTGCCACAGGCACTGGTTCAAGAACCACCTCTTCAAGCCCCTCTCCAGCAC
>OY992765.1:24239598-24360281 GCA_963921325.1 Logfia minima | reverse complement strand
CAACTTTCGGAACGGATGGAGGAAATGCAGAAGACTGTGAACGACCAGGCTATTATCATTCAATCTCAAGCTGCACTTATCGAGGCTCAAACTTCTAGAATTACAACCTTAGAGGATAAGTTTAGGGAGTTTGAGACCCGGTCTATTGGTCCGGGGGAGTCTGTTCCCTCTGGTCCAACTATAGAACCAATAGGACCGGGGTCTGAGTCTGTAACTGAAGATGTACATATTGAACAATCTAATGAAATGCCCACTTTAGAGTATTTTCCTGTGCACCGGATTCCAGGCCAGCCAAGACCGTTGGCTGTAGACTATTCTTGTGCAGACCTCTCATTTATACAACGCATGATAAATGAAGTCAATTCTGATGATGTTGAGTTTGAGGAAGAAGGACTTAATGATGATGAGTTTTATGATGATGCACCGATCATTGAGACTCACTTTTCTGAGGATGAAAGTGAAGAAGAAACTGATAATGCATTTGAGGCTCAAGCTGAAGAAATATCCGATGCTCATGCTCCTGAAACTGAAGTTATTGAAACTAGAGTTGAGAGACTTGCAAATTGGTGGCCGCACGGAAAAGATGGAAAACAAGTGCCGGTTACCTGCAAATCGTACAAAGTCAGTGGAGCATATATAGGATTGATTAAGAGTTGGAAGATATCGAACGGGTTGTTTATGATCAAGAGGTTAGAAGGTATCCAATATTTCAAAAGATCATTCACCAAGCTGAGCACACTGCCAAAAGGAGAAGTTAATTGTCTTGCTCAGCTCTCTTTGATTAACCCGTCAAATGATGATCGTGCCAATTTCATTTTGACTACTCTACAAAGGGAGATTCGTACCAAAAGGTACAAGTTTATCAAACCGACGCTGGGAACCAGAATTATCTATAAGAAACGGTTTGATCCAGTCACCAATCAGCCTTTGATCAAAATGCGTTATCCTCCGGCTGATTGTTTAAAGAAGATTCCTCTGGAAACAGTTCCCCTGGACTTTCTAAGAAGATTTCACTACTGGAAATTGGATGCTCACACCGGCGAGGCAGTTCTTGTATTTGTGCCTGAGACAGAGCAACCAGAGAAGAGCTCGTTGTATAATTTGAAGAAAACTCAATTTCGAGTATTTGATCCAATGAGCTTGATAAATTTCTCAGAGAAAGATTTGAGAAAGCTGTTTGACAATCCGATTCGCTTAAATGAGAGAAATGCGGTGAATAAGAAGATCGCATTTCAATTTCAAAGGATTGTCAACGTCAGTGTAACACATGGAATACACGCTGGCGGTGTATTTCCAGCAGGCTGGATTTGATTGAAGATTTTGAAGACCAAGCTGAAGACACGAGGGAGTTTGTTGATGCATCTTAGTGTGTCTGTCAGTTGGTCAAGTCTGTAATGTGTTTGTTAATGTAATTGAGTTAGTTAGAATTACATTTTCTGTGTTATGCGACACAAGGCTTGTGTCGCATTAGTTGTAGTTGCGACACAAGTATTATGTCGTAATAGTGATCTATGCGACACAAGGCTTGTGTCGCATAATCCGGCCAGTTTTGTTTAGTATAAATACCCAAGTGTTAGGGTTTTAGATAGAGAATTTTTGGGGGTTTTCAAACACACTTATTCTCTGTTTTGGCTGCTGTATTTATTGAGAAAGAAATATAAAGTATTATTATTAATTTTTGCACTTCATTGTTTTAAGCTTTATATTCTTTGTGTTTGTGTTTGTCTCCACCATTCGATTTGATCAAAAGATCCATCCTAAGGGATCTACAGTCAGCTCTCAGGAGTTAGACATTGAGAACCCAACCCAGGTTCGAACGAGTCTCACAGATATCCCCACTCAGTCAACACCTCTTACACAATCTGAGTCTGCACATGCTGTCAATGAGTCAGCAGATACACAGCTGAACTTACAGGCATTCATTTCTGTTTCCGAAGATGATGTAGTCAAAACAAAGGCTCCATTTGAGGAACCAACTCCATATATAGATATTGAACTAGAAACTTCTAGTTAAGATGCATTTGTCCCAGCGACTCAACCACCATCATCAAGTGTTCCACTCATCACCATTATTCATACTGAAGCAGCAGAGATTCTCAAGCAAACTATGGCTTCACTCTCTGTTGAAAAGCTCAATGTTCCATCAGATGATGAAGATATACAGAACTTGGATCCATGGATGACATTGTTAGTCATGTCATTGCAACTGTCACACCCCCAAATTTAAATACATACAGTTAATAATGCGGAAGCTTTGGGGCGTGACGGCGATCGAATAACAATTCCTCAAGAGCGTATGATTATCGCTGAACATAATGTATTAAGATGCCAATTATAGTTTTTACAATATTACGGTAATTCAAACCATCAAAAGAGTAATGTTATCGAATACATCGTTTCACAAATTATAAGTTTTGGGATTTCATAAATAATAAACCACAAGTCAGTTAAAATTATAAATAATCCCATTTTTTTAATTCAAAAGGTGGCATCCTAATCATCGTGGCAGGTACGGTCCCAATATGCATGTGACTTACGACAATGGCTAATTCCCTGAAAAACATATTTATAAAAAAGTCAACATAATTGTTAAGTGAATTCATAGGTTTAATGACTCAATCATAAGCAATCATTTAGTAAAAATCATCAGTAATTTAGAAGTGGCATCGAATTCCTATTGTACAATTATGCTTGATTAAAACCACTGACTATGATCCCCCATTAGGTTTGCAAGTCCTATGAGTTAATATGTCGAAACTAAGCCTATAACCAAACCACAACATACAATGAATCGTTTGCCTTGGACCGGTTGAGTATACAATCCTCGATGCGAAACAACGTCGCTAGCTAGCGCAACTAACTACAAACAGTGGGAGGGAGGTCACCCCGATAGTACTATCCGTATACTTAATGGTTAGCGTCATCTAACTAATGGTTATAGTATTGCAAGCAAGGACTTAGGAACTACAATTGTCAGATCCCAGTTTCCCATAAACATACGTTGTCAGGTTTTCAATAATCGCATAAATCAATTTATATGTATTTCACCCCAATACTTGAAAGCATTAAAAATGTAAAAGTGGGGCTATGAACTCACCTCAGTCCGAGCGTGCTAGCAAATATAGCTCAAGTAAAAATGTCCGAGTAAGTTTCTTAGGGTCCTAAACGCACGAGGTCGAGTTAATAAATATAGACGACTTAACAGTTCGTCTATGCTAGTTGTTCACTCAATTAGAGTTTGTAAATGTCATAATAGGCGAAAGCGATACATTGTGATCTTTATTGGTTTTCAAAATAATTAAATGGTTCAAGTCAACTTACTACATTATTATTCATAATATATCACTAGTGTTGACGTTCAATTCTTTATATATATATATATATTGTCTCGATTATATTTGATTCAAGATTCATGGTTTCGTTAACTTGGTTTTAAATTCGGGAGTTATACTCCAAGTAATATAATCAGGACATATATTCATACACTATATTTTTATAACGCTATAAGTTATATAATTCATTTTTATGACTTTTGTGGTTATGATACGATTTAACTCGTTATAATTCCGTTTTTACGGTTTCTCGATTTATACACTTATCGTAACTCGATATATTTGTAAACTAAAGTCCCCTGATTTTTTAGGAGGTACTTGATAGTTCTCATAGTTTTAAAATGGCATTTTTAATCCTTGAGTTTTCTATTTTGCCGGTTTAAGTCAAAATGTTCGTTTTCTTCGATTTTTAACGTATAGTTTTCATTTGTCACTTCTCAGCTGTCCACTTTTTAGTGCTTCTTGTGCTATTATTTTGACTAGTCAAACGGGCTTAGTTTGTTATGAAATTTTTTATCATAAGTCTCCCTATGTCTGAGGTTTACAGAAAAGTAAGATTCATAATTTTTGGACATGTAAAAGGGGTTTAACAATAATTATTATTACACCAAGGTCTAACAGTTACTTTTCTGGACAGTTGGTGAGAGAATCATTTGTTCGCTGAGTTATACTTATTTTCATGAAATATGATCATATTACTTTTAAAGCTAAGACAAAATTTGACCTTTAGGAAAAGGATTCACATCGTTTGGATCTATGGTTCAGAAGTTATGGCCTTCCAAAGTTAGGTTAGATTCTGTCTTTAAAGGGCAGTTTGTACACTTGTTTTTATAAATTCGTTTTGGAGTACCAATACTTATCCAAAATTCATGAAACCAGTTGGGTTGGAAAGCTAACTCTTTAAAATCGATTTTAGACTCCAGAAACACTAAATTTCGTTAAGTTATGACTGAGTTATTTACTTCCAAATTTGACCAAAGTTTATGTCCGATTTTATATCTCTTATTTTGGAGTTTGTTTTGGTTTCTTTCAACAAGTTCTTGTTATTATCAACATATACACATGTTTATAAGTTCATTTTTAGTATGAGTGAACATCTAACACATATTAACTGCTAGATAAGTAGTAGTTTCCTTACAATGCTTTAAAGAGTGGATTTGAGCAAGATGAAGGTTTGATCTCTTTGTGGATGACTTCCTAGCTTTGTTTCCTTGTGTTTAGTTTTTTTTACTCTTGAAATGAAATGGGATTAGGATATGTAAGTGTTTATGAGTTGAAATAGTGAAACATGATGGTTTTTGAGGTGGTGGTTCAAGGTGATGGAGTGGTGGTTGAATGGTTGGGTAATGGTGGTTGTTTGGACAAAAGAAAGGGGAGGGGGGGGTGCTGTTCTGCCTTGAAAAAGAGGGAGAGTATGGAGAGTGAGTTTGTGTGTGTAAAAGTGAAGGGAAAAGGGGGGGCTAAGTATGGGAGGTGTGGGGATACAAGGGAGCATGGAGTTTGCTTGATTCAAGGGTGGATCAAGGGGGGGTCCTAGGGCCCTCTTTGGCCGGTTTTTCTAAGGGGAAGGGAGGGGCCCCTTTTTGGTTTTCATAATTGTGATGAGAGTTAGATATTTTGGTCGATAAGCATATAATTAAGGTAGTTTAATCTTAATTAAGGTAGATTAGGGTTACTAGAGTATTGCTAGTTGATTACAATAACGTTCAAGCGTTCATTGATACTTCATTCGATTAATTTTCATAACTTGCTTAGTCGTTGCACGCTTCTTAATTCACATGGACGTTTATAGGTTTGTAAAGGTTGTCATGCTATTTCTTTAGCATCATTATCTCAATAATTATAACTACTATTATAATTGAATAGATTTACGTTACTTATAAAATTCGATCACAACGTTCGGGTGTTTCGGTATTTACCGATTTTATTGTGTAATTCTTACGAATTATGAATGTATCTTGTATTCAAATAGGTTGTATTTTATATGAAATTGCAAGACTTGTGTTATAATTGATTTGTCAAAATGAATTCACATAATTAATTAGGGAATTTAGCCTAAATGCACGTAATGAGGTTGTACGGAAATTACCTAAGTTTTAGGGTTGTCATAGCAACCATCCATCCAATTCTTGAAGTTGGATTCAAAGCCATTTCTAAATCCATGTCCAATATTGACACCATGCTTACTGATTACACTGTTGCTCTGCAGCAATTTGTTTCAAGGTTCACCAAGATTGTTCATGCTGATGAACAAGCTCACACTCACTTTGCCAATGCTTTAGAAGATTTAAAGAAAGATGCCTTCTCTACTGATCACCAGATGAAGCTATTGCAGTTTCTTGAAACATTGAAGAAGGAAATGGATGAACTTAAGCAAAAGTCCAAGCAATTTGATCACACCATGATCATTCATCAAGATCAGGAGGACTTGTTGCATCAATTGAGCACATTGAAGAAAGAGAATGATATATTAAAGAAGGAAATGAATCACTCAAAGCTCATTTTATTTAACCGGAAGAAAAATCCAAGATTTTCTCTTAACTTAAGCAACTCCATCAAGCTCAAGCTAGTAATGTTGCAGCATTTGACTAGTTTACCCAGTCTTTAACTATTCAAAAGTTTGTTAGAGAAGCTAATTTCAAGAATCAAGCGAAGCTACTCAAGAAAATTCTTTCTCATTATCCAACTCCATTGGATACACAACCACGTGCTCCTACTGCTGCCTCTACTCTTATTGCCGATGACAAAAAGGGGGAGAAACATGATAAAGCTACATCTAAGGGGGAGCACCATAGCAAAAGAAGGATGATGATTCAAATAGATCTCAGACCATTGAGTCTATTTTGGAGAGAAAAAGCAAAAAGTATGAAGCAAAGAAAAGAAAGAGAGATCAAGCTTTTGAGAAGAAGCAAAAATGTGTGCAACAAATACCTTTGAAGACAATGCCACAAAATGTATTGGGAAATCTTAAGAATTGGCATGTGGATTCAGAAACTGGTGAAGCTGTTATGGTTGAAGCTGATGATGAGGTTGAAGGAGGAGAACGAGAAATTTTGAAAGTCTACGACCATCGACACCTAATGAATCTGTTTGAAGAAGGACCTGCTAAAATTAAATGAAAACAGGATCTTGACGACTGAAACATGGGGTGATCTTGCACGAGATTATCAAATGATGGTAAAGACTCGTGTTAGACTGAAGATACATATGAGAAGCAAAATTTATAAGTGAAGACCAAAGACAAAGATGAAGATAACGACGCTAGAGCTATTGTCAAGGGGGAGTCTGTTAGGACATGTTTTGTGACAACAGATCTAGCTTGTAATAAGACTGGTGTAATTATTATCAAGTTTTGTACATTGGTTTAGATTTGTAAATATAAGATATTCGTTTGTTATTATTGTTTGATTAAATATAAAAATATTAGTCAAGTAACGAATACAAACTAAAGACTGAATTGCAAATTGAAAACTCAAGTCACAAGTCATAAGACTTGCGAGATGAGATCTCAATTCGCAGCCCATCTCAAGTCGCAGGCCTAAACCTACGAGATGAGAATCTGGATTCGCAGACTATAACACCCCTTAAATTACCTCAGGGTTTGTTGGGACATATTATTGTGACAACAGATCTAGCTTGTAATAGGACTAGTGTATTTATTGTCAAACTTGTATAAATTGGTTTAGACTCGTAAATATATGATATTAACTTATTATTATTATTTGTTAAATGTTATTGAACAAGTATCGATTTCAAGTTAAAGTCAAATTCGCGAATTGAGAAGTCAACTCGCAGGTTTGACCTGCGAGTTGAGATCTCATCTCGCAACCATCTGGACTCGCAGCTCTCAGCTGCGAGTTGAGATCTGGGCTCGCTGATATCTGGACTCGCAGGTCTTACCTGCGAGTTGAGATCTGGGCTCGCAATCATCTGGACTCGCAGGCCCATGGGCTGCGAGTTGAGTCAACTCGCAAAGCCCATGGCCTGCGAGTTGAACCAGATATAAATATTTTAATGCTGCTCATTATTAGAGAGAGACCTAGAAATCCGTGCCATAATTACACACACCAAATATTTTAAGTATTTCTCTCCTCGAAATCTGTGCAGATATAAAAGCATTTATTGAATAAGCTCGGTTTTGACTGTTTAACACTAGTTAATATCAAAACGAAGCTTGTTAATTAATTGCAAAGTTATATAAGCAATAAACCTTAAGTATTGAGGGATTCCGCACCTCAATACCTAAAAGATAATCCGTTATCGCTAACCAAGATGTAGAGACTTACAATTGGTATCAGAGCTTTCGGGCTTAGAAACGTTGTGGTTACAAGGTTTTTGGTTATATAACATCTTTAGGGTCGTTTTTCGAACGAAATCTACGGATTTATTCGTGAAATACCAAAAAGTTTCAGTTCCCAGATTTCGAGGCGCCGTTTTGCGAGTTGAGATTAGGGTTACTGTTATCTGCGAGTTGAGATTAGGGTTTCTGCGAGTTGAGTTTCTGCGAACCGAGTTCCCCTGCGAACTGAGTTCCTTTGCGAGTTGAGAATCAGCTGCGAACCGAGTTGAGTTCCTGCGAGCTGAGATTCTCTGCGAGTTGAGATTCCTGCGAACCGAGTTCCATTGCGAACTGAGTTTTCTGCGAGTTGAGAATCAGCTGCGAACCGAGTTCCATTGCGAACTGAGTTTTCTGCGAGTTGAGAATCAACTGCGAACCGAGTTCCATTGCGAACTGAGTTTCTGCGAGCTGAGATTTTCTGCGAGTTGACATTTTTTAGTTGCGAGTTGAGATTATTAAATTCGCAATATAACCTAATTTTTCACTTTAAAATGTCTGATTTAAGCCGAATGATCGAGATGGAACACGAGGTTGGAAAATCTAATGTTCCACCGAAGCTACTTAGACTTGAGGACTATTATGGGTGGAAAGACAGATTTGAAAGTTACTGTAGATTCCACGACATCACTATTTGGTTGTGTATTAAAAACGGATATGTTGCACCTACAGCTGAGGTAGGGAACGCAACAGTGATTGTGACTTATGATCGAATGAATGACCATCAGAAGAAAGAATTCACCATCAATAATAAAGCACATTCTTCAATTAAGATGAGCCTTCCTAAGGAGATCAACCATCAGTTGAAGTCCTTTCACACAGCTAAAGAGCTGTGGGACGCTCTAGAAAAGAGATGTGAGGGGAGCCCTCAGGTGAAAGCTGGTAAATGTAATCTTCTAAAAAAGCAGTTTATGGTATTTAAGGCTTTTAGAGAAGAAGATCTTGAGGCTTACACCACCCGTTTCTATCATCTATTAAGTGAGCTTGACGACCATGCTATCTTTTATAATGACAAGGAGAAAACCGACAAGTTTATTGAGGGTTTACCTTGTAAATGGGAGATGTACGGTATCATGCTGAAAGATAATGATGAAAGATATGCAACCATGACCCTAGAGAAAGCGATTGATAAACTAAGGGGTTATGACTTCTCTAAGAAAACGAGAGATACGGATTCTGATCATCTACAGAATCCTGGTGTGTACCATGGAAAGACTAGTATCTCTAACTCCTCATCCAATTTGACCACGGCTTTGTTTGCAGGTGAAATTGATGAGATTGGAGAAAAATTGACTGAGGATCTCTGTTTCATTGCTTCGGATAACGGTGATAAACGAAACAGGAACACCACCTCAGATAAATCCACTCAAGGGCATCATAAGATGCCGATGAGTGTGAAATCAGCCGAACAACAACTTTCTGTGTTGGCATCGTTCGTTGCTTCTTATGAAAACTATATTCAAGGGAAGATAAACGATCCAGCACAATTTGATGAAGATTATGATCAGGTTGATCCTGACGACTTAGAGGAAATGGACCTCCAGTGGCAACTGGCTATGGTGTCAAGGAGAGTAAAGAATTTCCTAAAGCGTACGGGTAAGAGAGTGGTTGGAAATCGACCAGGTTTTGACAAGTCCAAGGTCAAGTGTTATAATTGTCAAGGTTACGGACACTTTGCCAGGGAATGCCAAAGACCAAAGGTTGATGCTGGAACTTCAAAACAAGATTCGGGAAGTAATCTAACTTCCAAAGTCTTAGTGGTTCAGCAAATAGACGGATCTTATGATTGGTCTACACCATCAGAGCAAGCTCTCATGGCTGAGATTGACGATCAAGAGAAACAAATTGAATCCACTTCCTACATGCCGACTACTGAAGAACTTCAAGCTAATGTGCCACACACAGAAGTTAAGGGGATTGAGGAAGATGTTCTCTACATCAACTCGACAGAAGAAATGAGTCCCAATGATTTTGTGGCATATATGGCTGATATTCAATCCGAAAAGAAAAAGGTATGTTTAGATCTCCTTACTCTCACCGATGTATGCTATTTAGTTACTGATCTTCAAACACAGGTTAGTGTCTTTGCAGAATCTAACAAAACCTTGACCTCAGAATTAGACTTAGCTAAGTCTGATGTTCGTCGGTTAGGTGAAGATAAATTAGCACTGAACGAGAAGATTAAGAGTGATACTCTAGATAAGACCAGTCTGACTGACATTATAAATGAACAATGTATTAAAATAGACGGGTTATATCTAAACCTTAATGAGCTTAATAGAAATATAGCTATTAGGGATAAGGAATTATCAGAGTCAAATATGAAACTGGTAGAGCTGAATAGAAAATTTGAAGGTTATAGAACTTCTTCTTTGACCTTAAATAGAATCATTGGCTCTCAACGTAGTGTAAAGGATGTTACTGGCCTAGGATACTCAGATGTCCCTCCGCCTTTTAATGCCAATTACACTGCTTCCACTTCTGTTGACTTAGAAATGACAGATGTTAATCCTGAGACTGAGGATTTGGAAAATCAACAGTCTATTGCATCTGAGATCCAAAAGGAGACTGTCAATGATTCATCTTTAACCAAGAGTACAGTCAAATCTCTCACTAAAGTACAATTCGTATCAAGTGGGATGATTGGAAGTACTGATGGAAATAATGAAGTCATTAAGAAACATAAGGAGTTACCTTCAGTGTCTTTTGATCAGATAAAGAAGGAGTCTGCTAAGACTGCTAAGTCACGAAAGCAGATGTCATGCTTCAAATGTCATCAACGAGGACATGTCTCTTCTTGTTGTCCCAATAAGAAGAATGAAGCTGCTCCTAAGCGCGAGGCCAGTGATAAGTCTAAAAATATCTCTAGCACAGACAGGTTAGGTACCAGACCTGGTATTGGTATTAAACCTGTGACTGCTCTGAAAAGAGATGCGTCTCACAGTGTCTCGCCACCAAAACCTAAACGGCATGAAAACTCTGCTAAGGATCAAGTGCCGTCGAGGTTTATGACTCCCAGAAGGAACCAAAGTCACTTTGAGATTGGATCTACATCTCGTTCACAAGGAGTTAACCAAGGGTCCTATAATAATCGTAACCAAGGGCAGAAATTCCAGGGTTTTGTATCGGGGAGAGTTGGAAGTCAGTCAACTCATAGACCCAGGACCACTAGTCATCAGCAAGCTGATGCTCCTTCAAAAGTGACCAAAGCTCCTAATGGGAAGGATGGTTACTTTAAAGAGCTACAGTTTGTCGATGATAAGGGACGAACCAAGACCGTAATGGCTTGGGTCCCTCTTGATAACTGATTGTTTACAAATTGTATGTGCAGGAGCAGACTGGGAACAATGACAATTGGTGGTATGTTGACAGTGGATGCTCTAGGCACATGACAGGAACCAGAAGTCTACTGACAGACTTCAGAGGTGGACTGAGACAAGGAGTGCACTTCGCCGGTGATAAAGGAGGAGTAATTACTGGGAAAGGAACTGTTTCTAATGGAACTTTGACTCTAGAGGATGTGAATTATGTTGAAGAACTAACGCACAACCTAGTGAGTGTTTCCCAAGTCTGTGATAAAGGTCATCCTGTTCTCTTCACTGAGAAAGAGGCCTTGATCCTGAAGCTGGGTTTTATCATTCCTGAAAAATGGATACTGATGAAAGCTCCAAGGAAGAAGGACATTTATGCTATCAACATGAATGCTCCTATTACATCAATGGTGTCTACTTGTCTGTTATCCAAGGCTTCAGAATCAGACTCTCTCCTATGGCATAGGAAAATGGCACACTTAAACTTTCGAAAAATGAACTATATAACCAAACATGGGTTAGTTCTGGGTGTACCACCGAAGAGTTTTGCATTTGAAGACAAGTGTATATCCTGCTTGAAAGGAAAATAGCATAAGAAACCACACAAGTCTAAAAATGTGAACTCTATTTCCTTGCCTTTTGAGTTGCTACATATGGATCTCTTTGGCCCAATAAGCAAGAGAAGCATAGGTGGCAAATGGTACTGTCTGGTTGTCACAGACGATTTCTCTAGATTCTCTTGGGTATTCTTTTTGGGATCTAAGGATGAAACTCCGGGCATTCTTATGGAGTTTCTAGATCTAATAGAGAACATCTATAGAAAAAGAGTTAAGAGAATTCGTAGTGACAATGGGACCGAGTTCAAGAATTCTACATTGAATGTATATTGCTTAAGCAAAGGCATTCAACATCAATTCAGTGCACCATATGAACCTCAACAAAATGGTGTTGCTGAAAGGAAGAATAGAACTCTAATTGAAGCAGCGAGAACAATGCTTGCAGATTCAAGGCTTCCGGTCATATTTTGGGCAGAAGCAGTGAATACAGCATGTCATGTTCTCAATCGGGTTCTTATGGTTAAAAAGAAAAACAAGACATGTTATGAGCTTTTGAACAAAAAGAAACCGAACTTAAAAGGGTTTGAACCCTTTG
Source organism: Logfia minima (assembly GCA_963921325.1). NCBI lineage: Eukaryota > Viridiplantae > Streptophyta > Magnoliopsida > Asterales > Asteraceae > Logfia > Logfia minima. The sequence goes on along the minus strand of OY992765.1, from coordinate 24,348,150 downwards.
GAGTTTCATGTACGTTGTTGAAAACGAGTAATCAACCTAAATTTGGTGAAAAGGCTGACGAAGGATACTTCCTAGGTTACATGCCTAACTCACCAAACAAAAGGGCCTTCAATAAAAATTCGGGACGTGTTGAAATAGTTTATAACATCGAAGTTACGAGCTATACACATGACTCACATAAGGGATTGGATTGGCAGTTTGACTATTCAGATCTTTTCAAGTCATTTAAAGTCCCTATCAGTGACTATGTCAGTAACTCAGACATTCCTGAGCATTTATTGTCGGGAGATGAGGATCCCACTCCTTCTCCAACATCGAGTGCTCAAACGTCTGATGCTAGGAATATTGTCGATACTGATGTTGTCCCCCCTATCGAGTCACAACTACCTCAAGATGATATACCTCAAGAGAGTGAAGATCCTGAAATTGCTTCTCAAAGGGTTATGGATGATGTTCTTACTCTTCTGAGACAATTAAGGATATCAACTACTAATGATGGTATACCACCCTTGGAGGAAATTGGTGCCAACTTACAGGATGATATTCCAGTTGAACCTGTTACTTCAACAAGAATTAATAGGATTCATCCAATTGATAATATCATCGGTGATCCAAATTCTCCTGTTCTGACTCGAAATCAATCTAAAGCTAGTACATCCACTCATTCAAGCTTGCATGCTGAAATGAACGAGACAGGGATTTCAAATCTATGTCTATATTCATGCTTTATCTCACAAATTGAACCTAAGAATGTTCAGATAGCTTTGAAGGAAAATTCGTGGGTCGAGGCAATGCAGGAAGAACTGTCTCAGTTCACAAAATTGCAAGTTTGGGAGTTGGTTGACCTACCTGTTGGAGAATATCCTGTTGGGACATATTATTGTGACAACAGATCTAGCTTGTAATAGGACTAGTGTATTTATTGTCAAACTTGTATAAATTGGTTTAGACTCGTAAATATATGATATTAACTTGTTATTATTATTTGTTAAATGTTATTGAACAAGTATCGATTTCAAGTTAAAGTCAAAATTCGCGAATTGAGAAGTCAACTCGCAGGTTTGACCTGCGAGTTGAGATCTCATCTCGCAACCATCTGGACTCGCAGCTCTCAGCTGCGAGTTGAGATCTGGGCTCGCTGATATCTGGACTCGCAGGTCTTACCTGCGAGTTGAGATCTGGGCTCGCAATCATCTGGACTCGCAGGCCCATGGGCTGCGAGTTGAGTCAACTCGCAAAGCCCATGGCCTGCGAGTTGAACCAGATATAAATATTTTAATGCTGCTCATTATTAGGAGAGACCTAGAAATCCGTGCTATAATTACACACACCAAATATTTTAAGTATTCTCTCCTCGAAATCTGTGCAGATATAAAAGCATTTATTGAATAGGCTCGGTTTTGATTGTTTAACACTAGTTAATATCAAAACGAAGCTTGTTAATTAATTGCAAAGTTATATAAGCAATAAACCTTAAGTATTGAGGGATTCCGCACCTCAATACCTAAAAGATAATCCGTTATCGCTAACCAAGATGTAGAGACTTACAATTCGTATCAGAGCTTTCGGGCTTAGAAACGTTGTGGTTACAAGGTTTTTGGTTATATAACATCTTTAGGGTCGTTTTTCGAACGAAATCTACGGATTTATTCGTAAAATACCAAAAAGTTTCAGTTCCCAGATTTCGAGGCGCCGTTTTGCGAGTTGAGATTAGGGTTACTGTTATCTGCGAGTTGAGATTAGGGTTTCTGCGAGTTGAGATTCCTGCGAACCGAGTTCCATTGCGAACTGAGTTTTCTGCGAGTTGAGAATCAGCTGCGAACCGAGTTCCATTGCGAACTGAGTTTTCTGCGAGTTGAGAATCAACTGCGAACCGAGTTCCATTGCGAACTGAGTTTCTGCGAGCTGAGATTTTCTGCGAGTTGACATTTTTTAGTTGCGAGTTGAGATTATTAAATTCGCAATATAACCTAATTTTTCACTTTAAAATGTCTGATTTAAGCCGAATGATCGAGATGGAACACGAGGTTGGAAAATCTAATGTTCCACCGAAGCTACTTAGACTTGAGGACTATTATGGGTGGAAAGACAGATTTGAAAGTTACTGTAGATTCCACGACATCACTATTTGGTTGTGTATTAAAAACGGATATGTTGCACCTACAGCTGAGGTAGGGAACGCAACAGTGATTGTGACTTATGATCGAATGAATGACCATCAGAAGAAAGAATTCACCATCAATAATAAAGCACATTCTTCAATTAAGATGAGCCTTCCTAAGGAGATCAACCATCAGTTGAAGTCCTTTCACACAGCTAAAGAGCTGTGGGACGCTCTAGAAAAGAGATGTGAGGGGAGCCCTCAGGTGAAAGCTGGTAAATGTAATCTTCTAAAAAAGCAGTTTATGGTATTTAAGGCTTTTAGAGAAGAAGATCTTGAGGCTTACACCACCCGTTTCTATCATCTATTAAGTGAGCTTGACGACCATGCTATCTTTTATAATGACAAGGAGAAAACCGACAAGTTTATTGAGGGTTTACCTTGTAAATGGGAGATGTACGGTATCATGCTGAAAGATAATGATGAAAGATATGCAACCATGACCCTAGAGAAAGCGATTGATAAACTAAGGGGTTATGACTTCTCTAAGAAAACGAGAGATACGGATTCTGATCATCTACAGAATCCTGGTGTGTACCATGGAAAGACTAGTATCTCTAACTCCTCATCCAATTTGACCACGGCTTTGTTTGCAGGTGAAATTGATGAGATTGGAGAAAAATTGACTGAGGATCTCTGTTTCATTGCTTCGGATAACGGTGATAAACGAAACAGGAACACCACCTCAGATAAATCCACTCAAGGGCATCATAAGATGCCGATGAGTGTGAAATCAGCCGAACAACAACTTTCTGTGTTGGCATCGTTCGTTGCTTCTTATGAAAACTATATTCAAGGGAAGATAAACGATCCAGCACAATTTGATGAAGATTATGATCAGGTTGATCCTGACGACTTAGAGGAAATGGACCTCCAGTGGCAACTGGCTATGGTGTCAAGGAGAGTAAAGAATTTCCTAAAGCGTACGGGTAAGAGAGTGGTTGGAAATCGACCAGGTTTTGACAAGTCCAAGGTCAAGTGTTATAATTGTCAAGGTTACGGACACTTTGCCAGGGAATGCCAAAGACCAAAGGTTGATGCTGGAACTTCAAAACAAGATTCGGGAAGTAATCTAACTTCCAAAGTCTTAGTGGTTCAGCAAATAGACGGATCTTATGATTGGTCTACACCATCAGAGCAAGCTCTCATGGCTGAGATTGACGATCAAGAGAAACAAATTGAATCCACTTCCTACATGCCGACTACTAAAGAACTTCAAGCTAATGTGCCACACACAGAAGTTAAGGGGATTGAGGAAGATGTTCTCTACATCAACTCGACAGAAGAAATGAGTCCCAATGATTTTGTGGCATATATGGCTGATATTCAATCCGAAAAGAAAAAGGTATGTCTAGATCTCCTTACTCTCACTGATGTGTGCTATTTAGTTACTGATCTTCAAACACAGGTTAGTGTCTTTGCAGAATCTAACAAAACCTTGACCTCAGAATTAGACTTAGCTAAGTCTGATTTTCGTCGGTTAGGTGAAGATAAATTAGCACTGAACGAGAAGATTAAGAGTGATGCTCTAGATAAGACCAGTCTGACTGACATTATAAATGAACAATGTATTAAAATAGACGGGTTATATCTAAACCTTAATGAGCTTAATAGAAATATAGCTATTAGGGATAAGGAATTATCAGAGTCAAATATGAAACTGGTAGAGCTGAATAGAAAATTTGAAGGTTATAGAACTTCTTCTTTGACCTTAAATAGAATCATTGGCTCTCAACGTAGTGTAAAGGATGTTACTGGCCTAGGATACTCAGATGTCCCTCCGCCTTTTAATGCCAATTACACTGCTTCCACTTCTGTTGACTTAGAAATGACAGATGTTAATCCTGAGACTGAGGATTTGGAAAATCAACAGTCTATTGCATCTGAGATCCAAAAGGAGACTGTCAATGATTCATCTTTAACCAAGAGTACAGTCAAATCTCTCACTAAAGTACAATTCGTATCAAGTGGGATGATTGGAAGTACTGATGGAAATAATGAAGTCATTAAGAAACATAAGGAGTTACCTTCAGTGTCTTTTGATCAGATAAAGAAGGAGTCTGCTAAGACTGCTAAGTCACGAAAGCAGATGTCATGCTTCAAATGTCATCAACGAGGACATGTCTCTTCTTGTTGTCCCAATAAGAAGAATGAAGCTGCTCCTAAGCGCGAGGCCAGTGATAAGTCTAAAAATATCTCTAGCACAGACAGGTTAGGTACCAGACCTGGTATTGGTATTAAACCTGTGACTGCTCTGAAAAGAGATGCGTCTCACAGTGTCTCGCCACCAAAACCTAAACGGCATGAAAACTCTGCTAAGGATCAAGTGCCGTCGAGGTTTATGACTCCCAGAAGGAACCAAAGTCACTTTGAGATTGGATCTACATCTCGTTCACAAGGAGTTAACCAAGGGTCCTATAATAATCGTAACCAAGGGCAGAAATTCCAGGGTTTTGTATCGGGGAGAGTTGGAAGTCAGTCAACTCATAGACCCAGGACCACTAGTCATCAGCAAGCTGATGCTCCTTCAAAAGTGACCAAAGCTCCTAATGGGAAGGATGGTTACTTTAAAGAGCTACAGTTTGTCGATGATAAGGGACGAACCAAGACCGTAATGGCTTGGGTCCCTCTTGATAACTGATTGTTTACAAATTGTATGTGCAGGAGCAGACTGGGAACAATGACAATTGGTGGTATGTTGACAGTGGATGCTCTAGGCACATGACAGGAACCAGAAGTCTACTGACAGACTTCAGAGGTGGACTGAGACAAGGAGTGCACTTCGCCGGTGATAAAGGAGGAGTAATTACTGGGAAAGGAACTGTTTCTAATGGAACTTTGACTCTAGAGGATGTGAATTATGTTGAAGAACTAACGCACAACCTAGTGAGTGTTTCCCAAGTCTGTGATAAAGGTCATCCTGTTCTCTTCACTGAGAAAGAGGCCTTGATCCTGAAGCTGGGTTTTATCATTCCTGAAAAATGGATACTGATGAAAGCTCCAAGGAAGAAGGACATTTATGCTATCAACATGAATGCTCCTATTACATCAATGGTGTCTACTTGTCTGTTATCCAAGGCTTCAGAATCAGACTCTCTCCTATGGCATAGGAAAATGGCACACTTAAACTTTCGAAAAATGAACTATATAACCAAACATGGGTTAGTTCTGGGTGTACCACCGAAGAGTTTTGCATTTGAAGACAAGTGTATATCCTGCTTGAAAGGAAAACAGCATAAGAAACCACACAAGTCTAAAAATGTGAACTCTATTTCCTCGCCTTTTGAGTTGCTACATATGGATCTCTTTGGCCCAATAAGCAAGAGAAGCATAGGTGGCAAATGGTACTGTCTGGTTGTCACAGACGATTTCTCTAGATTCTCTTGGGTATTCTTTTTGGGATCTAAGGATGAAACTCCGGGAATTCTTATGGAGTTTCTTGATCTAATAGAGAACATCTATAGAAAAAGAGTTAAGAGAATTCGTAGTGACAATGGGACCGAGTTCAAGAATTCTACATTGAATGTATATTGCTTAAGCAAAGGCATTCAACATCAATTCAGTGCACCATATGAACCTCAACAAAATGGTGTTGCTGAAAGGAAGAATAGAACTCTAATTGAAGCAGCGAGAACAATGCTTGCAGATTCAAGGCTTCCGGTCATATTTTGGGCAGAAGCAGTGAATACAGCATGTCATGTTCTCAATCGGGTTCTTACGGTTAAAAAGCAGAACAAGACATGTTATGAGCTTTTGAACAAAAAGAAACCGAACTTAAAAGGGTTTGAACCCTTTGGAGTTTCATGTACGTTGCTGAAAACGAGTCATCAACCTAAATTTGGTGAAAAGGCTGACGAAGGATACTTCCTAGGTTACATGCCTAACTCACCAAACAAAAGGGCCTTCAATAAAAATTCGGGACGTGTTGAAATAGTTTATAACATCGAAGTTACGAGCTATACACATGACTCACATAAGGGATTGGATTGGCAGTTTGACTATTCAGATCTTTTCAAGTCATTTAAAGTCCCTATCAGTGACTATGTCAGTAACTCAGACATTCCTGAGCATTTATTGTCGGGAGATGAGGATCCCACTCCTTCTTCAACATCGAGTGCTCAAACGTCTGATGCTAGGAATATTGTCGATACTGATGTAGTAACCCCTATCGAGTCACTACAACCTCAAGATGATATACCTCAAGAGAATGAAGATCCTGAAATTGCTTCTCAAAGGATTATGGATGATGTTCTTACTCCTCTGAGACAATTAAGGATATCAACTACTAATGATGGTATACCACCCTTGGAGGAAATTGGTGCCAACTTACAAGATGATATTCCAGGTGAACCTGTTACTTCAACAAGAATTAATAGGATTCATCCAATTGATAATATCATCGGTGATCCAAATTCTCCTGTTCTGACTCGAAATCAATCTAAAGCTAGTACATCCACTCATTCAAGCTTGTATGCTGAAATGAACGAGACAGGGATTTCTAATCTATGTCTATATTCATGCTTTATCTCACAAATTGAACCTAAGAATGTTCAGATAGCTTTGAAAGAAAATTCGTGGGTCGAGGCAATGCAGGAAGAACTGTCTCAGTTCACAAAATTACAAGTTTGGGAGTTGGTTGACCTACCTGTTGGGGAATATCCAATTGGAACTAGATGGGTATTTAAGTGCAAGAAAGACGATCGAGGAATCGTAATTCGCAATAAAGCTCGTCTAGTTGTCCAAGGTTTTAATCAACAAGAGGGGATTGATTACAATGAAGTGTTTGCGCCTGTGGCTAGGCTTGAAGCAATTAGGTTATTTTTAGCATTTGCAGCCTCAAAGAAAATAAAAGTATTTCAGCTGGATGTTAAAAGTGCCTTCTTGTATGGCAAAGTCAAAGAAACGGTGTATGTTTCTCAACCACCGGGATTTACTGATCCAAAGTATCCAGATAGAGTATATCGTCTCGATAAGGCTCTATATGGATTACATCAAGCTCCGAGAGCGTGGTATGAGACACTGTCCACTTATCTTCTTGAGAATGGATTCACAAGAGGAAGAATTGACAGTACACTCTTTGTGAAATGGAAAAGAAGAGACTTTCTACTTGTTCAAGTATATGTTGACGATATCATCTTTGGGTCATCTGACGAAAGGATGTGTAGTGAATTTGAAAAGGTTATGAAGAACAAGTTTGAGATGTCAGCTATGGGTGAATTGACATTTTTCTTAGGATTGCAAGTCGATCAAAAGAAAGATGGATATTTCATTCATCAGACTAAGTATACTAATGAGCTTCTAGAACGATTCAAGATGGAAGAATCAAGAATTTTTCATACTCCCATTCCAGAAGCCCATGGTATTGGTCCAGATACATCGAGTGATAGAGACGTGGATCCTACTCTTTACAGGGCCATGATTGGATCACTAATGTATCTTACAGCATCAAGGCCTGATATAATGTTTGCGGTATGTGTCTGCGCAAGATATCAAGCTACTCCTAAAGAATCTCACATGCAAGCAGTAAAACGGATTCTTCGTTACCTCAAAGGGAAACCGAAGCTAGGACTTTGGTATCCGACTGATGGAGACTTAGATTTTGTGGCTTACACTGATTCTGATTACGGAGGATGCAATCAGAATAGAAAGTCTACAACCGGTGGATGTCAATTCCTAGGAGGTAGACTGGTCTCTTGGCAATGCAAGAAGCAAACCTCAGTAGCCATTTCTACATGTGAAGCTGAGTATGTTGCAGCTGGCAGCTGTTGTTCCCAAGTTCTGTGGATACAACAACAATTGCTTGATTATGGGTTGAGTATAACAAATACTCCTATGATGATTGATAATGAATCAACGATCTCAATAACCAATAATCCAGTCAAGCACAGCAAAACTAAACATATTGATATTCGACATCACTTTATTAGAGACTGTGCTGAGAAGAACCTGATAAAGTTAGCTAAGATTCCATCTGTGGATAATTTAGCAGACTTATACACCAAAGCGTTCGACAGAGCTCGATTCGAGAAATTGGTGCAACTAAATGGAATGAGAAATCCAGAGGATTAGTCTTCCATAGAGTTGGTTTGTAATAATTAGTCGTTCTTATTTATTAGTTTATGCCATTTTTAAAATAAAAAAAAAGGAAAAGGGGTAGGGCGTATGGCATTCATTTGCTTGTTACCGTTGGGGAATCGCCTCCGATAAAGGTTAAGTCTTTATCAACTGGGAAATGATAGTAAATTAGAGGAATTGGCTTAATAAATATAGGTAAAAGTCTTAAGTTAGATGTGTTAGTAGATTCAAATTTGTTACATGAACTTTACATCTTTAAAACCAGGCCTTCACTTATCTTTATTTTAGTATACTCCTCTCTCCACACGATATAATCTACTTGAAAAACTTTAGATCTAGATAGCTTCATTATATGATGTACTGGTAGGCAATGTCTGCTTTGATTTCTGAGCATATAATAAGCTATAAATCTTCTGTGTGTTATCTCGTGTGATTTACTATATGACGTATGACATAAGTCTTAATTGATGAACGATAGTCTGACCATACACTGTTATCTAGAATCTATGAAAATATGTCAAGACAAATAATAAGAATTATGGCTGTTAGTGAAATTACTGGTGTCTCTATTGTACTAAGTACAGACCTGACCCCTTTAGTTTTGCCAATGGTTTCAAGCTTGGTTTGTCTATACTAAGGGATCTTATGTTGTACTAAGTACAGATCTAGAACCACTAGTATCTACAAAACGGGTTTGATGTTTGTCACATTTTATAAATTCACTCAAGGGTATGTCATATGTTTCGAAAAGAACATCATTTAGTGACCTCTATCTTGCAAAGTGAAAGAAACAGTGTTATGTGTTTTACTAAATTTCTCAGTATGTCATTTTTGAATCACATTAGGTAATACACATTCAAACAATAAAAGGTTTGCTCGGAAGTCAGTATAGACTTTGTTTATATGGATTATAATACCGGTAATCATCTTGAACTGTCTATGATATTTAAATCACTTCATTTTGATGTGAATATTATATTTTGTGGAAATAGGTAACCAAGTTATACTCTTATAAATGTAAAGTTGATAAATGGTTAAGTTGTGAGTTCTTATGTAACTTATTGTGAATTTCATAAGGTATGCATACTAACAATCTTCTTAGACTTTGTACTCATCTTTTGGTTCAGCTGTTTCCTTCTGAAATGATCCCACTGTCGATAAATTTCTTAATGCCCTCGATTAGGTTTTAGTTTACTTTATTTTATTTTATTGTAATTTTATTTTAGTCAAAGTGTTTCATTAATACAAGGGTACTTGATACCAATGTTTATTATGAATCATTGAACTTTTATTTATTTCATTTTATCTTATTTCTCTTTATTTTATTTTTCTTATGTTTCTGCTATTCGTATAATTGCATCACAAGTGAAAGATCCTCTGATTTTAGACTTGTGCGCATTTTTCTAAGAACGACAAGTGAAAAATATTTTATTTTAGACTTGTTCGCTATTCCATAAGAAAAACAAGTGAAAGATCCTCAGATTTTAGACTTGTTTATTTTTGGAAACTTAAAAATTACGTTTTATAATTAAAAATGTATTTTTTAAACATTTTCTGCGAACCGAGAACAGTGCTGCGAGTTGAACTCAACTCTGCGAGTTGAGTTCTGCGAGCCGAGTTCAAATGGGTCAAAAGGGGGGCTGCGAGTTCAAACTTCCACACACTTGCGAATTCAAACTCCTGCGAACTCACACACACACTGCGAACTGAGTTTACTATTTCATTCATTTTCAAAATTTCGATTTGAACATCAGCCGTTTGACCTCATAACTTTTATCCACTTCACCTTTGCGAATCTTTTGAGGTAAAAATCAAACATATCCACCGTGTAACTTAATCATAATCGACATTTTAAATAAAATGAGGGTTTTGGTTTTTAAAAATTTCAAATGTCATTCAAAACTTGCTCAAATGGACAAGAAACCTTAGGTTTATGTTAATCGGAGCATAGTGGATAAAATGACATAGGCCGATTGCCTTGTAACTCGCTAAAATTGAAAATTAATTGTGATGTCATTTTAGCAGTTCATCCTGCGAGTTGAGATTCAACTCAACTCGCAGGTCAATGGTCAGTCAATCCTGCGAGTTGACTTGCGAGTCCAACCTGCGAGTTGACTTGCAAGTCTGACATGCGAATTGAACTTGCAAGTTGAACTTGCGAGTTGACTGGTCTTGCGAGTTGAATCTGCGAGTCAAACCTGCGAGTTGACTTTGGTTGACTCTGCGAGTTGACTTTGGTTGACTCTGCGAGTTGAACTCTGCGAGTTGACTTTGGTTGACTCTGCGAGTTGACTTTGGTTGACTCTGCGAGTTGAACTCTGCGAGTTGACTTTGATTGACTCTGCGAGTTGACTTTGGTTGACTTGCGAGTTGAACTCTGCGAATTGAATTGGTTTTGCGAGTTGAAATTCTTTTTAATTTGTAATTTAATTTAATTTACGAACTCTAGATTTTTATTAATTAAGAGTTATAAATTAGTTAACAATTAGACGTGTAGACTTAAGTGAAAACACGTAAAATTGTACACTTTAAATGGTTATAAGGCTTACGACTTTGAGTAATAAGCTGTATTACCTTTAAACGAACATTCGAACATTAGATTTATTGAATATATATATAATGAACGACTATAATTGTTAATTAAGTTTCTTAACTTAATAGTTCAATTGTAGTTCGTAGATTATATAAGTCTCTCAATATTTGTTAAACTAATTGTCTAACATTTGTGTGATCTTTGATATTACAGGTATGGCTCGACAATTCGTTGGACATCATAATGTTCTGGTCGATTTAGACGTAGATGCCCGGGGTGCATCTAGATTGACTCGGGTTCTTTCTTATCTGGCACGATCAAGGATTCGATATGCTATCACCGAGTCACCGGCCCTATCACGAGATATACTAACCCAGTTCTGGGCAAATATTGTATATGATACATCGGTGAATCCTCCGGTCATTCGAACGAGGATTAATGATCTTCCAGTTACCTTTTCTGCATCCGATCTTCGGAACATCCTACAGTTGGGCACTGTAGAGCAGGAAGATGGACCTACTGAGTTCTCTTCGGACTTTATTGAGGGTGCACTGACACGTATGGGGTATGTTGGACCCAAGAGAGGGCGTCAGTTCTTGAAGGCGCTCGTTTTTGGTGAGTGGAGGTTTTTATGGCATGTCCTTGTAACTATCTTTGGACCGAAGAAGGGAGGATACGATGAGTTGAGCTCTTCTCTCCTATCTGCTTTACTGTCACTGGTTTATAACAAACCATACAGCTTTTCAGATTACATCTTTGGGGAGATTGTACGCCAAATTTTGGGGGGAGTTAGATCGCAGTTCATGATCTATCCCCGATTTTGCATGCTGATTATTAGGGCCTCTATCCCTGATCTGCCGGTTTTTCAAGCGGATCTGAAGGTTGATACCATTGGGTTAAGGGCATATAATGCGATGTTTATGCAAACCTCTCGCAGATTCGAGATGCAACCACAGCTGACAGAGTTGTTTGGGTTTTTGCTTAATCCAGATTATGTGACGCCACCAAATCATGGTTGGCTGGATGTTGATGTGGCAGAGGGTGCCCCTGAGCCACAAGAACTGATCGAGGAGGTTTTGATTCAGGTGCATCAATCTGGGCAAGCGATTAATGCTGATGTTGCAGCCGAAGTGGTGCAACAAGTACTGGCTGATACTGATGATGCCAATGATCCCATCATGCAAGATGTGGATCAGTATGTTGCTGAAGCACCAAGGGTTGCAGAACCCACCACTGAGGCACCAGAGGCTGCCGGTCCATCGGGCAGAGATGGAGAAGCTGCTTCGGCTTCTGAATCTGAGTCTGATGATGATGATGAGACTGGACCACCAGGGTTTGTCTCCGGTATCCCCGAAGGGATGATTCGTCAAGGATCAAAATTGATTATGGATCCGGCATTGAAGTTAAAGAGGAAAGCCGTGGACCAAGATCCCGATTTTGTTTTGGTTGATGAAGATGAGGATGAAGAAGAAGAGGAGGAGGTGCTCATTACTCGACCTCGCAAACTGCTCAGACAAACAGCTTCAACCTCTGCAGCTCATCTACAATCCAGTTCTACGCCCTTAGAGGCTGAAATGATTGCTGCTTTGGTTCGCCCGTCTTCGCACCCAACCACCAAATCTAGCAGGGTTGCAGCGCGTCTATTAACCGATGTTGCTACCGAGATAGCGAAGAAAATGCAACCGCCCGCTCCCACGCCACCAACCACCACTACTGCTGCTCCATCCACCTCCTCTGCGACTGATTCTGATCATATTAATAGCTTAGAGTCCAGAGTTCGAGAGTTGGAAGAAACCGTCAAATTCTTGATTTCTCAAATGCTGTCTATGTCTGATAACATGACTAATCAGAATGATGCCTATTCACTGCTCATCAAGACGAATAACAATCTGATAGATGATGTAGCTGACAAGCAGAGGCAAATTGATAGACTTGATCGCCTGGTCATCAGCCTTCTGAAGGACAAGCCATCTCAAGGGGAGGTATTGATATATCAAGAGTCCTGCAAGGAAGATGAGCTGGCGAAGAAGAATAAGAATGATGAAGACGATGATCCCGCAGCTGGAAAAGATAGTGAGCTGGCCGGTCCTTCAACGACTGGTCAGCAGACTACATTTCAGGGGGAGTCTGCTGAAGCAAGTGGTAGTGGAGCTGGTGCTGGTACTGCGAAGGGTGGAGCTGAAGAAGGTGACACTTGTATTAATATAGACTGATTGTAATTATTAATACATTGTAACTTTGAATCATTTTGTAATTAAGATGTTTGAACTTGAATGTTTAAAATGTTATTCGGACTGAGGGTAGATCAATGAAGTTTGAGAAGATTAAGCCAAGAGTCGGAAAGACGATCAAATTTAAGGAACGAAGTCAGAGAACTGGCCGAAGATTAAGGAAGAAAACTTATCCAGCTGTCAAGTGCATACATCAGATACCACTAAAACCTATGCCACAGAATATTCTGGGAAATCTTCTGAATTGGCACGTGGATTCTGAGACTGGTGAAGCTGTCATGGTTGAAGCTGATGATGAAGTTGAAGGAGGAGAAAGAGTAATTCTGACAGTCTATGACCATCGACACCTGATGAATCTGTCGAAGAAGGACCTATTGAAGTTAAACGAAAATAGGATCCTGACGACTGAAGCATGGGGTGATCTTGCAAGAGATTATCAATTAATGGTGAAGACTTGTGTTAGAATGAAGATTCATATGGGCAGTAGAATTTACAAGTGAAGACCAAGGACAAAGTTGAAGATAACGACGCTAGAGCTATTGTCAAGGGGGAGTCTGTTGGGACATATTATTGTGACAACAGATCTAGCTTGTAATAGGACTAGTGTATTTATTGTCAAACTTGTATAAATTGGTTTAGACTCGTAAATATATGATATTAACTTGTTATTATTATTTGTTAAATGTTATTGAACAAGTATCGATTTCAAGTTAAAGTCAAATTCGCGAATTGAGAAGTCAACTCGCAGGTTTGACCTGCGAGTTGAGATCTCATCTCGCAACCATCTGGACTCGCAGCTCTCAGCTGCGAGTTGAGATCTGGGCTCGCTGATATCTGGACTCGCAGGTCTTACCTGCGAGTTGAGATCTGGGCTCGCAATCATCTGGACTCGCAGGCCCATGGGCTGCGAGTTGAGTCAACTCGCAAAGCCCATGGCCTGCGAGTTGAACTAGATATAAATATTTTAATGCTGCTCATTATTAGAGAGAGACCTAGAAATCCGTGCCATAATTACACACACCAAATATTTTAAGTATTTCTCTCCTCAAAATCTGTGCAGATATAAAAGCATTTATTGAATAAGCTCGGTTTTGACTGTTTAACACTAGTTAATATCAAAACGAAGCTTGTTAATTAATTGCAAAGTTATATAAGCAATAAACCTTAAGTATTGAGGGATTCCGCACCTCAATACCTAAAAGATAATCCGTTATCGCTAACCAAGATCTAGAGACTTACAGGGTTAAAATAGTAATTTGACTCGGAAGCGATGGATAAAAGATAATATTATAAATTATCTTACAAAATGACCATAGATTTTTCGCGAATTTACAATATTAAAATATTGCTGAAACAAAACATATAATTGTTATACAAAATCCACATACACGTTAATTTACAAAACATTCATAAACATATCAGAGTGATGGCACGTGTCAAACATTCTTCAAAACCACCTTCCTGCCCAACCCACAAAAGACATGCATAACCTGCAGGAAGGGAAATGGTGGAATTAGCACAAAGCTAAGTGAATGAATGTACAACTAACAATTCAACTTAGCTTAATAATCTGTTTACACTAAGCACAGTAAACACATAAACTCAAGAGGATCGGCGGTTACTGCGGAACCCTACAGCCGCGGTGGCCCACAGTAACACTTACCACAATCTGTAAAGGCCCATACAGAATAGGCCGATAACTTGGCACTACAACACAACAACTCAGTTTCCAGCGACAACACATGTATCTGGAACCTGTGTTGAACACAGTAGTAACCAAGTCCAATCGCAATTGACCTTTGAATAACACAGATGCCCGAAGGCCACATATGCATAACAAGTAGGTATACACAATCATAACTCAGACTAAACAGTCAATCAAGGTTTACGTTACTTGTTGTAATCACACCATTTCAACTAACTCAAATTATGAGTTGCAGATCCACTCACCTGTCTGCTACTATCCACCTCTCAGAATTCTAATATTACTGAGTCTTCGACTGATCTGAGAATACAACAGATAATGAGTTAGTAACTTATTTCGTAAGCGAATAACATATCTCAACGCATAGTATCTAGATAATAAACATTTATCAAGTTTAAATCATCATAATAGCACATTCTTACAAGCCGGTAATTCCCCAAAGTCTAAGGAAATAAGAGTTCAATCTGGAACGAAACTCGAAAATCCCGGAACGTCATTTACAAACTGAAACATGCCATTTTGAAGCCCAAGACGACCCTGAAAGGCCAAAAACTTACAGGGCTATGGTACATAGTCTTGATTACTTGATCGATTCCGAGTGACCATGCGAATTTCATCAAAATCTAATTTTTAGTAAGATTTTCACAAAACTTAGTAACACTTAAAAATCTGCCAATATCGCCATAGCGACATCAAAATCTGCAACATAAAAAGCGATATTGCCAATATCGCCATAGCGACATTGCCAATATCGCCATAGCGACATTGCCAATATCGCCAAATCACTAGCGATATTGCAAGCGAAATTAGTCGCGATATTACCTGCGATATTGGTGGCGATATTACCAATATCGCCTAAACCAGTTCATCTGCGTTTTTGCAGAAAACTGGGCTGATTTTACCAAAAATTCTCAAATCTCAATCTTAACAGCGTTTTTCACCAACTAAACGTTCTAACACTTAGTAAACACATAAACAAACACTCGAAATTCATCAATTTAACATAAAAACACATAATTTCATCAAATCACTAACTTTTCTCTCATTTTAGAAAAAAAACTAAAAACTAATCAAAACTAACCTTAATCTGATTTAATCCACTGAAATGAGTTGTAGAAATGATCTTCTATGAATTCTGAATCTAATGGCACAATTTGGGGATGTTTTGGGCTTGATTTGAGCTTCAATTTTGCAAGTGTGTGTTTTAGTGTGTGTTCTTGGTGTTTCTAGTGTGAGATGAAGATGGTGATGAAATGAGGATTAATTTCCAGATTTTGGGTTTATATATATATAATTACGTATACTACGATGTATTATTATCATTAATCTAGCACACGATTGTATTAGTTCTAATAGTTAGGCTAATCCGTATTTTAAACTAAAAATACCGTAATTCCCATTTAGTCATTCCTAACAATTATCTAATCAAACATTTCATATAATTTAATTCAATTAAATAACGTAAATAAGGAAATAAATTTACCGAAAAATACTAGGCCGATGGGGAGGATGTTACACAGACTCTCTTCTGCGAGCTGAGATCTGGGCTCGCAACCCATTTGGACTCGCAAGGCCCATGGGCTGCGAGTTGAGTCAACTCGTAAAGCCCATGGCCTGCGAGCTGAAATGGATATAAATAGAAATGCTTAGATCATTTCTTGGTATCCGTGCCTTACATCACTCTCAGTCATTATTACACACACACCTCGTTTTCTGTGCCCATAAATTATTAATATATTAAGAGGTTAGGTTTTGAAGGATTAACTCTTGTTAATTATCAAAACAAAACCTTTAATTATATAGACAATTTATATAAACTTTAATCAAACGTATTGAGGGATTCTGCACCTCAATACTTTAAGATAACGTTGTTATCGAACCAAGATCTAGTGACTTATAAACACTGATTCACCCATTGGATTACATGGATATCATGGTTTTGCCATTGAATATCCTATTCATGGCATTTACTATAGAGATGGTGAGATTCTGAAGTTTCAGAGAACCTCAAATATGGGTTTGGTCAGTGTACAACACTTAATCAATCTAAGATTAATGGCACTACTAGCTACTGGTGCTGGTATGTACTCAAGGAAAATTGTCGAAGAGATGATTAGAAGAGGTTTGGACCCTGATAGTCCAACATGTATGAAATCATCGAATGAAGATTAGAAGAGGTATGGAAGATTCTGATTGGTTTGATCAAGTTGCAAGTGTTACACAAGCTCCACTATAAAAACCAAACTTAAGATATGAAGTATGTGTGTGTGAATCATTAGTGAATTTCATAGTGAACTTAAGAGCATTTGTGTTAGCAGAAATAACATTACTTGTAACCAGCTTTGAGTATGTTCTCAGCTGATTAGAGTGTTTATACCTGTATTCAATTAAGTTAGACATTCCGCATCTAACTTGTAATTCTTTATTTATTCAAATAAACGAATACCATTTGTTCTCATTATTTTTTTACAATCTAATATATTACACATTTCACTTTAAGTTAGAAATCAAAAAAAGTTGTATTCACCCCCCCCCCTCCCCACATCTACAACATATGTTGTTAGTTTTGGGACCAACAGTAAGCAACTAAAGGTTTGTATAAATAATCAAGTTGCCACTACTTCTATTCCTTCTTCAAAATCCAACATTGGGTATGAGCAATTGATAAATTTTATTAATGCACACCCTCTCAATGGTGCGCATTTAATATCTTACCTCATATTTATCCAATGATGTTGAATGAATGGTGATATTCTTGTAGTTCTAATAGTGCCAACACTGTTATATCTGACACTATTGTTCAAGGTAATAAGGTAATTACCATTGGTCAAGAACTTATTAGAGATATCCTAGACTTACACATGTGACAAAAAATTTCTGCTAGCCAATTTAAAGAGATAGCAAGGGCTTCTCTTACTCAGATTGGGTATGCCAAGGCAAAAGGAACCATTTTATGAATGCCTTTACTCCTAGATGGAAAATTTTAATTTATAGTATTATTCGTAGTTCGAATTACAAATATTAAGTTCATTTATAACTGGTATAAATCTAAATTATACTGAGTTATATTTTAATGAATTATTACAACTTGTCAATGCCCCTGCAAGCATTTTTAATGTTCCATTTAAAAGACTTTTATATCTATGCTTTGAAAAGAGACTTGGTGTTGAACAATACCAAGTCTATAATAATGCTTATGTAGAGATGTCTGTTCCTATGCTCACCTCCAAGGTTTTCAACAATGAAATTGATCCTGGTGAGGTCCCAATTATAACTGCTATGCAACACTAGATTGATCATCCTTATGAAGCAATTGCTTCTAATGAAGGTGGTAATCCAGGTAATGGTGGAGGCACAAATGTTGAAGAGAATGTTGATCAAGAACGTGTGGCAAAAGGAGTGCATACAGAGTCTTAAACTTCAGACTCGGGATCTGAGTTTGGCTCCACAGACTCAGAAGTTACAGACTCTAATGTCTTGTCTACCCCTGTTACACAAGGTATGTTTCCTCAGCCATCTGAGGACACGAGTGAGTACATCCCATCTCACTTTGACTAATCCTCACCCACAAAAGCCAGTCAGTCCAAGGCCAACCCAATTGAGTCACCACTCAACTTGGAGCAATCACCAGATTCTGACCCCTTCAATTTTGTAGCACCTATGGAATCATCATTCATGGATCAGGATGTCCAAGAGACACATATGAGTGTTATAGATCATTCCACTACATCTCTGCTATTGTCAACATATACATGTTGAATTTCATGATTGTCTATAGTCTATTCTCACTTTGTTGTTGGTTCTATACATTGTGCAAGTCATGATTACTTCATTTGAGATTATTCTCTCCATATAGTTTTCTCTGAGCTTGCATGACAAGTGATATTATCTGTTGTATTTGGCCATAAGCTCATGATCCTTCATAAGTTGTTGCTCATTCAGCTTAGCATGAGTTAGATATTCATCTTGTGACATACCAAGGTTTGCGACATTTTCATTTATCTCCTGTTGAACTACTTTAGTTTTTGAAGGTTGATTTTGTTTAGGTTTATCATAACTAAAGATTTTCTCGT
The DNA here is from genome assembly GCA_963921325.1 of Logfia minima. Taxonomy (NCBI): domain Eukaryota; kingdom Viridiplantae; phylum Streptophyta; class Magnoliopsida; order Asterales; family Asteraceae; genus Logfia; species Logfia minima. The sequence goes on along the minus strand of OY992765.1, from coordinate 24,329,372 downwards.
GCTCTTTTCCTTCTTCTTTCTTTTTCTTGAAGTTTCAACAAGTTAGGATCAACCTCTACCTTCTCTTCTTCTACCTCCTATACTACCTTCTCTTTCCCTTTATCTTGATTTGAGTCTCGATGTTGTGTCTTAGTCCGTGGACAAGACTTTGACATCCAGTGTTGCCTGTGAATGTTTTCAACTTGTTGAATAGTATCCCAATAGGAGCATCATTATCATCATCATCAAAGTGATGTTCCTATGTAGTTTCAGTACTACAATCAGGGTCAATCAAATCATCATCTTCCTTTTCTTCATCCATTTCAATAAGATCTTCAAAGCACATTTAGAATCGTCTTCTTTTTGCTTGTGCCTTTGACTTCAACCTTTTCCTCCCCTTTATCATCAATACCTTCTCAGGCTCTTCATCTTCACCCCTATCTCTTTTTCTTATCTTATCTACCACCTCCAACATCACTTGATCTACTACAGTTAAGTATTGAATGGGTTGTACATGTAGAACATCAGTATGTGACTCCCCTTGAGTCTGTTACTCCTCCTGAGTATGTGCTCTCAATGTCAATTGATTTTGTAACTCCTCCTTAGTATGTGCACCATTCAGACTTTGTGATTTTACCTTAGTAACATCAAGTACATCATCACCATCATCTCTTTCATCATTATCACCTTCATCATTATTATCATCACTATTTATATTTTGATTATTATTATCATTATTGTTTGAAATATTATCTTTTGGTGGTGACCTATGTACATCATCTAGCATCCTCTCACCCATACCTTCACCTTCAACTTCTTCTGATAGATTTACTCTCGTAGTATTATCTGCCGACATTTTATCCTCCTTTGCTCCTATAGACTTAAACATCTATCCCTTTTTTACATCATATATAAAGTTTGAAAGGATAGTTTGCCTATCATCCAGCCTTTGAGTGACATTCTGCTCCAACCTATCCATCTTAGAACTAGAGTTGACACTAGATCCTGCATCTTCTCTAGGTCAGTCTGTTTACTGTTATTCTCAATTTGTACCCTTTCAGACAACTTGGTGATGGCTAGAAGCACATCACGAAGTATACTATAAAGCATAGACTGAGGTTATGAAGGTTATTTTAAGGTGGGTAATGGTATTTGTCCCTCACTCATCTCAGGTTATGAATGAGAAGGATCATTGAGATCTTTTAATTGTGTTTCACTTGAAGCCTCAGTCTGTATCTTTTGCATAGAGTAGAGATCATAGGCCACAAGTGGTGTGGTGGTTATCCCTTAGACCGTATCCATTTAAAGGAAAGGGTATCACTGGAAACATTAGATGGTATAGCACCACATGTCATCAACCATACCTGGTAAATAGGAAGGGTATCGTGGAAACCTAGTGTTGAAGTTGGTAAATTCTCACTACCTATTAGGTTAATAATGGAAGATCATTAGATTTAGAAGGGTTGGAGATCTGTACCTCAGTATGTGATATAACTGGGGCATTGAAAATCTGTGCAGAAGAGTGAAAGGAATGACTCACATATGTGAGCTAGTATAAGACTAGTGGTAAATATGGGTGAAGTCATTGATAGTGAGGTTATGAGGCGGGTATTTGAGTTTAGGATTGGAACATCATCTTCAATGCTCACTACAGGGGTCAGTGTAGTGGTAGTAATGTAGGTATCCAGGTTGTCTATACTAGGTTGAGGTTGGGTTGTGTAGGTAGCCATTGACACCATATACTCTAGCAGATTTGTAGTGGAATGAACTACAACACTGACATGTGTCTCTTGGACATCATATTCCATGAATGATGATTCCATGTATGCTTCAAATATTAGGAGTTCAGACTCTAATGATTTCTCCAAATCGAGTAGTGACTCAATTGGGTTGGCCATTGATAGACTCTCTTTTGTGGATGAGAAATCATCAGAGTGAGATGGGATGCACTCACTTGTGTCCTCAGAAGGTGGAAGAATCATACATAAGCCCTCATTTGAAAGTGGACCGTCAAACTCATGTGAGTCTGTGGGTTGTGATCCTGAGTTTGTAAAACCAGACTCTGTGTATACTTCATCTCCTACACTTTCTTCTTCTTCATTGCCTTCAACATTTGAACCCCCACCATTACCTGAATTACCACCCTCAATATGAGCAATTGCTACATATGGATGATCCATCCAGTGTTACATAGCAGCAGTAATGGGGACCTCAGTCAGATCAATATCATTATTGAAACCTTGGAGGTAAGTATGGGAGTAGGAATTTATGCATAATTGTTAGTATAGAATTGGTTTTTGTGACAACCGTAAAAATCTCAGGATATTACCACACTTAAATTCTAGAATTACAGTTGTGAATACGAATTTCTTTAACATCCCATATTAGAACTAAGTTATGACTCCTTAAGAATACCTAAATCATTACAACGTCTTAGTGATTACTTATAAAGTGCCAAATAAATAAAAGAATCTAAGTTCCATAACTTGTCGCAACAATATATATCAACTTGCAAAATCAGGATTAATAAAAATTCCGTAATACCTTAGTTAATTAGTTAAGTATCCAACAAATTAAGATTTGAACAAATATCATGAGTAATTAAATCACAATTAGAAGTATTATTTATAATTGATAGAATTTATTTTTTTATATCTCAAATAATATACATAAACACATTTAAACTAAACCTTATTATTTCATGTACAATTTTAATACTCCCTCCGTCCCAATTTGTTTATCTATGTTTCCATTTTGGGTTGTCCCAAAATTAATTGTTCATTACCAAATGTGTATAGAGAAATTTGATCTAGTTTACCATATTATCCCTACTTGAAGTTTAAATTACTAAAGTGAAAGGAATCTTTAATTAATCAGTCAGGGGTAAGAATGTCGTTTTGCAAAAAGTAAGCAGTAATGATTATGTTTTCTTAAATTGTGTGATTTTTGTCTGGGACAATTAATTTGGGACGGAAAGAGTACTAGTTTAATACAAGTTTTAATACTACACTTAAAAAAAAAAAAAAAAAAAAGAACAATTAAATTTTCCCTAATTTTGGCCATCAAAAATCTGCCCCAGTTAATCCCCCACCCCTCACAAAGTACTCACCCATTTCAAACACACTTACTCCACTCACTTATTCTCTCATTTCACACTCCACCCAATTTTCTCTCAACTCTCAAGAACACACGCACACACACACAAACACATACTTCTCTCTAACAAAATCAACCTACATTCACAAAAAATACCAAGATCAAAGTTGTAACAATCCTTCCCATATCGATATAAGATAAGAAATTTGAGTCCCTAATAAGCCTAAAGTAGTGGGCTACTAGTATCCTTCCACCATGGTTTTTAGTTGAACTTGAAGGATACCCGATAGTCCATTGCTTTCGACTTTAGGGGAGTTACATATGGAATCAGAGCCATAGCCTCTCGAGGTGTGACAGGCACATGGCTCATCCATCTTCTGGGGTATGGATCCTGGTTATTCGTTATGTTTCGACCTGCCAAGGATGTTAGGAGTTTAAGTGGGGGAGTTTGTAACAGCCCGTCCCACATCGGTATGAGATAAGAAATTTGAGTCCCTTATAAGCCAAAAGTACTGGGCTACTAGTATCCTTCCACCATGGTTTTTAGTTGAACCTGAAGGATACTCGAGTAGTCCATTGCTTTCGACTTTAGAGGAGTTACATATTATGCTCATCAAAATATATAGTTTTATCAAAATCTAACATGTTTTGAACATAGGTTAAACATACAAAATCAGGGAGTGGTAAGAAAAGAAAGTCATTCATATTTGATCTTACACTGTTTTCGTTGCCTGTATCTGTGCCGATAGTCACTAAAACATTGTTAATCATATTTAAACAGTTTTATAAAATCTAACTTGTTTTGAACGTAGGATCAACCAACAACCTCAAAGGGTGGTAAGAAAAAGAAGCCTTTGAAAGAGAGTGTAAAGTCAATGAGAAAAGATCTATTACTAGATATTGTTCTGACTAAGCCGAAAATTGTACAAGTTTATATGCATTTGTTGACTTTGGAGAAATTTGATCCATTTCTTGTGACTGTGGAGGCTAATATCTTCGAACCCAATGACCTTGTATTGAATTTTGAGTTCGATGATCTTGAAAAGTTTTTCACAAATGGATGGGTCGATGTTGTCATCATTACATGGTATTTAAGGTAAATAAATTATCTATATTTTTTTCTTTCTTTCTTTTATATGCTTTTAATATATCTTATCAATTGGCATGTTACTAGAATGCTACATGTGACTCATCAAACAAACAGAGGGAACAAATGCGTATTATCAATCCAAATGTTACATGTCAGAGAAATATCGATCGAGATGACGATGATAAAGTCATTGAATACATTGTCCAAGCAATGCAATTGCATTCAAACAAGTCAATTTTTATCGCACCATATTGGCAAATGTATTATTATCTACAATACTTATTATTTGTGGTATTTGTATGTAGACTTTGTTACTAACACATTTTAACATTACAAGTTACCATTAGATACTATTTATTATTACCCCTCGTACACGATCAGTGCTCATTCTCAATTCAATGCTTTACGGAAAGACCGCCAATAGTTACCGATTAAAATATATAATTGAGAGGTATAAATTTTCCACATATAGTAACGAATCGAAATCATTTATAAATCTAACATTGTTTTTGTTGGTCTTTTTTAGGGACATTCGGATTATCCATATAGATGTCAATCCCCTTCTAGTTTCATTCAGTTTTGTTGATAAGGTACGAGTAATTAAAATTAAAGATATTGGAATTATGTTCATTTATTGACTGCTACTAAATAATATAACACAAACAACCGTAAACAACACTCTATTTGTAATTCAACTATGCATATATAATTGTTAGTATAACGATATTGAAACGGATTGCTTAAAAAATATAGCTAGTGTTGGTAGGTCAGTGCATGTGACACCCGACCCTTTAGGGTAATGATTACCTTAAACTAGAACCCAAATTTCGTGTATTTAGTTCTGTATTAGGCTAAGTACTTGTGATTATTTGCAACTATTTGTATATGGGTGTATGTACACTTACGTAATTGTTTGAATTACACTTTCGTAATTACGCGAAACAACCGGACGTGGTCCGACCATTTATACGACGTTGGTGAAAACTTTCCATGGATAACGTAATCATATTTATAGTTAAAATGGTGGTTATATACCTTATATTATTATTTCAAATAATAATACACGAAAAACTTTGACGTTTTGTTTAAAACGTATCAAACGCGACAAAAACGCGCAAACCGAGCCCGACCCCCGATTGACACCCGAAATATACTTTTGTGACTCAATTTAATATTTTAAGAATACCTACTTATCCCGAATATTATTCACAAATTTAAAAGCTTATACAAAAGCTCAACGTAAATTATCGACTTTTTAAAGCGCAAATTAACGTTTAAACGAACGGGGAACGAAACACGAAGTTTAGAAAACGAGTCACGAGCCCGAAACACTTTTGGGCCAGGCCCAATTCGGCTTGGGCTGACCCAAGAAGCCCACCCCAAATAAGCCCAAGCCCACCCCACAAAACACCTCCCCTACACCTCATTTCACACACACAACCCACACCAAATTCTCTCCTCCTTCTCTCTACACTCTCAACTCTCTCCCTCTCTCTAAAAATCTGCCATCTTTCCACCACCATCAACCACCTCATCACCACCACCAACCAACACTCCACCACCACAAACCGCCACCATAATTTCAAAGAAAAGTCAAGAAATCAAGCTCTTCCTCACCTTCCTCTCCATTTCAATCGGTTTTCAATCTTGTAAGAACATATAACTCTTTTATAATACTTGTAATTCATCTATAAACATGTTAAAGTGCTCACTTAACTAATATATGTCCAAAAGATTACATAAAAATCGTTTTTCATAACTTTAAACATACAAGAACTTTGCATGCAATCCGGCCAGAAAGTTTGTCTAACTTTGGGAGGTGATATCTACCTCAAAACTTGACCAAAATAAACGATTCAAAAGGCTAAAATTAAGTTTAAGAAGTTATCTTTCATTTGCCACCGGTCTCATAATTTTTGGAGCTCGTTTGATGCCTGAAATGATTTTTACAAAAACATGTAGGCGGGCTGGGTAAAAAGACAGAAATTTGTCTCTCATTGTTTTAGTCATAACTCGAGATTTACATCTCTAAAAGACTTGAAACCACCGCCAAAAGTTCATAAATTTCGTTGAGAAAAATAGTCATTCAGATGACCTTGTCCAAAAACGCACGCATTCTGCCCAGAAACTCAATCACCTTGCATGTCTCCTGATTGGCTACTTTTTGACCCTTGTGAGAATCCATAATTTTTATAAATACTTAAACTCGATTAAAAATTCTATAAAAATTATTTTAAGTACCTAACATAATAAGAAACAACATATATTTTTCTTGGATTTTTTCTCGAACATTTAGATTACGAAATAAAATTGGAAAAAACTGATATGTTTTGGTCCTTGTGTCGCTGAAGCCTAGTAGTCATTAGCGACACTATCCTTGTGTCGCTATAGCCTTGAACCGTCACCTTAGCGACACTATCCTTGTGTCGCCGAAACCTCCTTAGCGACACTATCCTTGTGTCGCCGAAACCACCTTAGCGACACTAACCCTGTGTCGCCGAAACCTCACTTGCGACACTAATATTGTGTCGCCTAAATCACACTTGCGACACTAGTATTGTGTCGCCAAGATCACATTAGCGACACAAGCCTTGTGTCGCTAAAAACCCAGAATCAAAGCATTTTTTTTACTAAAGAGATGTAGGTTGAAATAAAAATTTTTCGCGCTGACCAGGTCAGCTCGACCCCAGCCAGGGGCCTTGCCCCTTGGACCCCACCAGGGGTTGCCACCCCTCGGACCCCGCCATCAGGGGCACTGCCCCCGGACCCCCGTCATTCGTGGGTTTCACCCACTTACCACTCAATTCAACGTTATGTTTTAACAACTTTCACCAACGTTTCGTACACGTCTTTCGATAAGTAAACAAGAACGGACATACTAGTTAAGTGAACTACTAACTTATAAGTGGACATTAACCCTCCACTTATACAATCACTATAGATGGTCTTTTGAGACATCTACTTACACAATCTTATACGTCTAGGGCGTTAGAAGATTTCAATTGGGAACACGAATTGCTTGCTACTTGATATTTGCTAAGTAACAGGCTAATCTCAGGTGAGTTTCATAGCCCCTTTTTCCACTATTTCCACTCAGGGGTGAGAATACATACAACTGCTTTTAACAACTGCTATTTTATGTGAACGCAAGTACAAAACACGATATATTGGTTGCATGAGTATTTAACTAATCCTGAAAGTCCCCCACACATAGTTTGTTAGTATCGTTATAGCGTGAATGTTAATGAATAGTACTATTTGGGATTGACTCCCCCGTCCGGGTTAGTCGCGCTAACTGGTCAAACGGACGCATTATCATTTGTTCTTACGAGTGTTGGATTAGGCACTCGCTGGGAGGCACCACGATCGTGGCACTTGATTGTGACCCGACACCACAGTTAAGCTCGAACTATGGGCTCATGGCAACAATATACACCTCTTTTACATTTTTGTAATACATTACTATCATTGTTGGATGATACAAACAGGAAATCTTGTGTTCCACACGTTCCATATAATATAATACCAATTGTTTTCAAACCTATGAGCTCACCAACTTTATGTTGACTCTTTTAGTATGTATTCTCAGGTGACCAGCCGCAGTAGGATGCTTTGGAAGCAATAGCTCGAGTCGCATATTTTGAAACAACCAAGGAATTAGATTGCATTTACTATATTTTGTAATAATAGTTATGTGATTCTACGAATCGGATGCGAACTCCTAGCTTTTATGTAAACACTTTTAAGTTTGTAATGTAAAGATTTTTGAAAACGTCTCATATAGAGGTCGTTTGTTGTAACTCTTGTGTTGTGATATTTGATTTGGTCGCCGCCCCCATGACACCCCATACCTTCTGCTGCCACGCGTCTTGGGGGTGCGACAGTGCAGTATCGAGTTTGAGTGACCTGAGTGATCTTTTTGTTGTTGCTTATAGTTTTCCAGCGTTGGTGCTTAAAGGAGTCTTGGTAGGTTTGTGTAGTTTTTGAGCAACTTATATTAGAATATGGCTCTGTAGTTACTAGGAGTAGTGCTTTTGGTCTGAATCTAGTTTGAGTTGGCTTTTTATATATGTAAAATTTATTTTTTGCTAGTTGTAATGCTTGTATTGATGTGTGGGTTTCCCTTTTATATATGTATAATCTATTTTTTCTAATTAATTGTTCAAAGTAATGTTGTATGACTTGCTATTATTTTGATCATGTTAGTGCAATCAACAAGAAGCCGATTGGGAATCTAATTACTACGTAATGAAGTGGATATTCGACTTTGTGATGATCCATAAGAAAAATTTCCCGTCAAATGTAATGAATACTTGGAGAAACTATGACCCTTTTCTGACTAGTGAGATAGACAATATTGTAAAAATTTGGACTAAATGGTTTATAGATTAACATTTGAGTAACATTTAGGTGTTTAATTACATGTATTTTGAAGAACTTGTTTAGATGACATTTTACCTTGCGAACCCAGTTCCTGCGACTCGAGCCGAGATTTGAACTCGCAACATTTTGTGATTTTTACTTAGCGTACAGACATTTTAACTCTGTAGCATTTATTCATCTTCATTTTGTGAACATTTTGAGGTATATAACAAAGTATTTCATCGAGTAAATAACTCAGAATCAACATTTAGTTAAAATGAGGGTTTCGTTTTAAATTTACTCAATATACTTTGATCTAGTGCTCAAACTAACAAGAAACCTTAGGGTTTATGTTAATCGGAGCATTATGATCATATTGTCAGCACCTGATTGCTTTAACACTTGCAAAATTAAATTTTGATTGTGACGTCACTGAGCAGTTCATCCTGCGAGTTGAGATCCAGCTCAACTCGCAGACCTGACTTGCGAGTTGACTTGCGAGTCAAACATGCGAGTTGACTTGCGAGATGACTCTGCGAGTTGACTTGTTAACTCTGCGAGATGAGTCTGCGAGTTGACTTGTTGACTCTGCGAGTTGACTTGAGCTGCGAGGTGACTTGTGGACTCTGCGAGTTGACTTGCGAGTTGACTTGTTCTGCGAGTTGACGACTTTATTTTAATATACGATCTCTTGATTGGTTAACTAATTAAGCGTTTATAAGTTAAAATTGTCTACGGTTAGTCGTGTCGACTTCATTGTGAACACGTAAAACCGTATACTTATTATATAAGACTTATGACTTCTTGTAATAAGTTATATATTTTAAATAGGATAAATAGAGAGTTAGACTTATTGATGTTATATATAATTAACAACTATAATTGTTAATTAAGTTTCATAACTTAATAGTTCAATTACGAGTTGTAGATTATATAAGTTTATCAATATATGTTAAACTAATTGTCTGACATTTGTGTGATTTTTGATATTACAGAAATGGCTCGACAATTTGCTGCTCACCACAATGTACTTGTGGATTTGGACATCGCCGCTCGTGGAGCATCTAGAGTTGCTCGGATTCTCTCATTTCTGGCACGATCAAGGATTAGATATGCTATCACCGAGTCGCCTGCACTGTCCAAGGATATACTCACCCAGTTCTGGGCTAATATAGTATATGATACAGCTGTGAATCCTCCGGTCATTCGGACAAGAATTAATGATCGTCCGATCATCTTCTATACATCTGATCTTCGCAATATATTACAGTTGGGCACTGTTGAGCAAGAAGATGGACCCACTGTGTTTCCTTCAGACTTTGTAGAGGGAGCTTTGACACGAATGGGATATGTCAGACCAATGAGAGGCCGTCAGTTCCTCAAGGCGCTGGTATTCGGATAATGGAGATTCCTACTCCATGTCTTGGTCACGATATTTGGCCCTAAGAAAGGAGGGTATGATGAGCTGAGCACTTCTCTTTTATCAGCAAAACTGTCACTGGTTTACAACAAACCATATAGTTTTTCAGATTATATTTTTGGGGAACTCACTAGACAGATCTTGGGGGGTGTTAGATCACAGTTTATGATCTATCCAAGATTCTGTATGCTGATCATTAGAACTGCTATCCCTGATCTGCCGGTTATTCAAGCGGATCTTCATGTGGATACTATCGGCTCGCGTGGATATAATGCAATGTTTTTGCATAAGCCGAGTCGTTTTGGCTTGCAGCCTCAGCCTACAGAACTATTTGGCTCTTTGCTCAATCCTGAGTATGTGACGCCACCAAATCATGGTTGGCTTGATGTTGATGTGGCTGCAGCTATACCTGAGCCACAGGAGCTGATTGAGGAGGTTTTAGATCAGGTAAACCAACCTGGGCCTCAGGTGGATCCTGAAATTGCTGCACAGCTTGTGCAAGATGTTTTGGTCCAACATGATGATGCCACTGATCCGATCTTGAGAGATGTAGATCAATATTCGGCTGAGGATCCGAGTACTTCTGGACCGACTCCACTTGATGCACCATCTCGTGATGCTGGGCCATCAGGACGAGATGGAGAAGCTACTTCTGCCTCTGAATCTGATTCTGATGATGTTGAGACTGGACCATCTGGGTCTATCACCGGGATTCCAGCCGGAATGATTCGTCAGGGATCAAAGTTGATTATGTATCCGGCACTCAAGTTAAAACGAAAAGCCGCTGACCAAGATCCTGATTTTGTTTTAGTTGAAGAAGATGAAGATGAAGAGGAGGAGTCAGTTGTCACTCGACCCCGCAAGCAGGCTAAGCAAAATGCTTCAACCTCTGCAGCACCTACACAATCACGTTCTAAGCCCTCTGAGACTGAAATGATTGCTGCTTTGGTTCGTCCATCTTCGCACCCAACCACCAAGTCCAGCAGGGTTGTCGCTCGCCTTCTGACAGATGTAGCTACTGAGATAGCTAAGAAAATGCAACCACCTGCTGCCACGACTCCACCCACCACTACTGATGCTCCATCCACCTCACCTATGACTGATTCTGAACGTATTGTCGGCTTAGAGTCCAGGGTTAGCGATTTGGAGGCTACCGTCAACTTCTTACAATCTCAAGTTCTGTCTCTTTCTGAGAGTGTCACTGAACATTATAAAGCTTACTCACTGCTCATCAAGACCAATAGCAATTTGATAAATGATGTAGCTGATAAGCAGAGACAAATTGACAGACTTGATCGCCTGGTCACCAGCTTTCTGAAGGACAAGCCACCTCAGGGGGAGATATTGATATATCAGGAGTCCTGCAAGGAAGATGTGCTGACAAAGAAGAGAAGAAATGATGAAGATGAGGATCCCACGGCTCAGAAGGATAGTGAGCTGGCTAACATTCAGGGGGAGTCTGCAGGAGCAAGTGGAAGTGGTGCTGGTGCAGAGGGTGGTGCGGAAGAAGGTGAAGCTTGTATTAATTTAGATTGATTGTAATAATTAATACATTGTATATTATAACTTTGAATTATTGTCTAATATATTAGACTTGAGATTTATAATTACAAGTTAAATATGTTTTTAAATAAGTTTGAAGTTATATCCAATTGAGATTATGTAAAGTAGTGATCGAAAGTCTTTCGACTTATCTCTAGTCGTGTGGCGTGTCCTGATTTAATATCGGCGATCAAACTTTTATATTAATCTTTGTGTTGGTGCATGTTTTGTGACAACAGCTCTTATTTTGAAATAGTTAGTTTTTTTATTAGTTATATAGTTAATATTGTAGTTTATATATTAACTTAGCCTTTTTAATGTTTTGTTTGTAAGTTCGTACGAACCTATATATTCGTACGAACCTAGGATGTTCGTGCGAACATGTAAGTTCGTACGAACCTAGGACCAGCTAAGTTCGTACGAACTTAGCTGACTATATAAACAAAGTTGTAATACTTTATTTGTAACGTTTTTAATCAGTAACATTCGAATATACAGAGCTATCTTCGAATACATATGAATCTATACACTTAACACTTGCATTTACTTGTTTTGTTGTTGTTTATTGTGTATTATACCATTCCGCAATCTAATACACATTGTAATCCTGTTTGGATCCGTGCAAAGGGACTTTCAAGTGGTATAAGAGGTTAAACAAGACTTTGTTTGGTTCGGGATTAGAAAAACACTAAGAAAACAAGATTTTGAAGTGTTTAGGAAGATAAAAGTTGTACTTTTGGCTTCCTTGAGTGTTAGTGATTCAAAATCTTCAAGTCTCATTCATTTCCATCGGCTAAATCATTCTAGATCTGAGTTTTTGCTCAGATTTGAGTTTGAGCAGCAAGTTCGTACAACACAGAAAGTGTCATACGAACCTACCCAAAATAGCCTTCGAACCTAGCCAGCTGTAAGTTCGTACGAACCTACAGCTTCGAACCTGCTATGTTCGAATATTTGAATTCACACGAACCTAGATAGTCTTCGAACCTATAAGTTCGAATTTATCTAAGTTCGTACGAACCTAGGGTTTTTGACTTCAGTTGACTGTTAAGTTTGACTTTGTTTGACTATTACTTAAAATGACTAATCTCAATAAAATGTTAGAAATGGATCACGAGGTTGGTAAGTCAGCCTCACCACCTAAGCTCCTCAAAGGAGAGGACTACTTTTGGTGGAGAGATCGATTTGAATCGTTTGCGAGATTTCATGATATCCGTATGTGGATATGCATTAAAGATGGGTATGACTTACCCACTTACGAATTTGAGGGAAAGACTAAGTACTGTACATACTCAGCCATGAAAGATGAAGACAAAAAGATGTACGAGGCTGAGAATAAGGCATTGTCAGCAATTACTATGTGTCTCCCTCAGGAGCTTTGGGAAGCGTTAGAAAAGCGGTTTGATGGAAACGATAAGATCAAAGAGACTAAAGCTGACTTACTGACCAAACAGTTCTATGTCTTCAAACATATGAAGGGAGAGTCATTAGAGGAAATTATCACCAGATACTACCATCTTATGACTGAATTAGACAACAATGGTCTATCCTTCACCGACACTGTCAAGAGCAATAAGCTCCTTGAATCTCTCCCACCAAAATGGGACATTTACACTCTGATGATCAAGGAGAGTACAAGGTATGACGCTCTGACTCTTGATGATGTGATTGGAAAGCTGCGTGTGTATGACTTAAACATGCAGAGGAAAGAGACGGGATTTGATCAGGTTCAGGATCCCAGCGTTTACCACGGTAAACGATCTGATTCCACTGCATCAACAAGTAGTGGTGTTGCAGCTTTTTATACCGTCGAGGCTGAAACAGATTCGGTTATCAGAAGTTCTGATAGCAATGTCTATTATATTACTTCATCGGATGATCAAGGGGTTGATAGAAAACCGAAATCTGGAACCTCAAGCGGTTTTAAATCAATGCCCATGAGCATGAAGTCTGCAGAAGAGGAAATAGCCATGCTTGCCTCTTTCATTGCATCCCGTGAGAACTTCATTAAGGGAAAAATCACTGATCCTGAACTAATCAACGAAGATTATGACCAACTGGATCAAGATGACCTAGAAGAAATGGACTTGCAGTGGCAAATGGCCATGATTGCAAGAAGAGCCCAACGGTTTATGAACAGAACCGGGAGAAAATTCATGAGTAGCAAAGTAGGTTTCGACAAGTCTAAAGTAAAGTGCTATAACTGTGACGGTTTTGGGCACTTTGCTAGAGAATGTCAGAGACCGAAGAGAGATCAAACTTCAGGTCAGAACGGGTCAAGATACTACAGTCAAGGTTCCTCTGAGAACAATCAGACCTCAGGAAGTATTCATACTTCAAGAGCTCTGGTGGTTCAAACTCAAGATGGAGCATATGATTGGAGTTCAAAGTCTGAGGAATCACAAGCATTCATGGCCTCTATTACTGAAGAAAAGAAGGAAAGCAATGCTGGGTCTGATTCCGAGAAGGAAGCAGCTACAGAGATGGAGATAAATGCACCTGCTCCCGAGACCAGAGTGGTAAAGTTGAAGTCCACAGAGAACATGAGATCAGAAGACTTCATCGCCTACATGGCCAATCTGGATGCTGAAAAGCAAAAGGTATTTCTTAATTTAGACTTAGTTGTTAAAGCCTGTGTTTTATGTACAAATTTTCAGGTACAAGCTGAGGAATTAATCGAGTCATCCAACTCGATAACGACTCAGCTAAACTCTATAAAAGAAGAAAATGTTATTCTAAAACAAAGAAATGCTGAGCTTTTGAATAAAGTTAAGGCTGACAAAGAGGACTTAAAAGTGTTGAAAGAAAGGGTTAATGAGCAAAGTCAGATTATTGACTTGGCTCATGAACATGTTCTTGATATAACCAAACAGTCCTCTGATAAGGAAAAGGAGCTTGCTGATGCAAAAGTTAGGATTGCAGAATTAAACAAAAAACTTGAATTAAGAAAGTTCTCAATCGAAACTTTGGATAATATGTTAAGCTCACAAAAACAGCCAAGAGACCTTCGAGGGATGGGGTATACTGAGTCCCCTCCTCCATTTAATCATAACTATACCTCTACACCTGATGAATCTGAGCAGTTACCTGCTAGTGATTCTGAAGTTTACTCAACCATTCCTGGATTCATACAATTTGTGAGACCTAAGAAAGCTGAGGTAGCTACCGAACATGAATCAACATCATCTGACACTCTAATGCCATCCATCTCTGAACTAAAAATAAATACTATACCAGTGGATGAATGTGAAAAGGAAAGTGTCACGGAGGAGGTACAGACCACAACTGGATATGTTTTACCCAGATCTGAAAAGGATAAGGGTAAACAGGTGGAAACTACCTCACTTCCCAATTTGCCAAAATTGGATAAACCAACGGTTGAAAAGGGTAAGCGTAAATAGGTGGTAACTGTCTCACTTCCAAATTTGCCCAAATTGGATAAACCAACGGTTCAAAAGGCCTCGAAAAAGGCCTTAGTGAAGCGTTCTTGTTTCGTGTGTCATGAAAAGGGACACGTTGCAAGTATTTTTCCAACAAAGGGCAAAAGTGGAAAGACGCAGGTGAAAAAGGACCAATCACCTGTGAAATCTGTTTCGTCTCCGGAAAAGAAAACTCTAGTTCCCGAGACAACTTGTGTAAGTGATAGAGTGGCTAGTTGGTTCTCAAAAACAATGAGTACACATGAAGTTAGTTCTTCTGGGAGAATAGGGTTGGGTTATAAGAGAACGTTAAGTACTCGGAAAACTCGACCTGTTCAAAAATCTGTGAAGTTCACTACCAATGATGTGTCTAGGAGCAATACTCCCTCAAGAGGAGGCTTTCATGGACAGTCATCCAGGTCGAAAGCTCCACAGAGATTTAATACTCCAAATAATCGTTTTTCTAACCCAAATAGTAATAATAGGAATTATCACAATTCAAATTATAACTATCCCAACGTGTTTAGATCTACGTCCAACCCCAGGCCAGTAAATCCGAGACTATTTCAAAAGTCTCCGGAGAGAAAGTCTAGTAGTTAGGGGTGTTCAAAATATCCGAATCCGAATCCGATATCCGAATATCCGAAATATCCAATCCGAAATTATCCGAAAATTCGGATATCCGAATTTTCGGGTATCCGAAATCCGGGTATCCGAAGTTTCGGGTTCGGGTATTGGGTAGTGATTTTCTAAATTTCGGGTTATCCGAATATCCGAATTATCCGAAAAAAAGATTTTTAATATATAATTTTTATATTATAATACTTAATTAGTTAAATTTTAGTAATATAATCTACATCTTGTAATAATATAATTTATTACGTGAAAGATTTGTCAAATAAGCTTTCTTTGTGTCTTTAAAGACTAAGTTATTATACGTTTAAAAAATACTTTTAGTGTTTTTGATCAAAAAAAATTGAGATTTCTTTCATACACATCTATATTATACTCATATTATGTTAAATTTATTATTTAAATGCTTATAAATATAAATCTCTTTAATTTTTAAAATACAAAAATGGGAAAAAAAATATTTATTTTTTTGATTCGGGTATTCGGATAACCCGATATCCGAATCCGAAGTTTCGGGTATCCGAACTTCGGATACCCGAAATTTCGGATAGGGTTTTGGGTAGTGAAATTTACTATCCGAAATTTCGGGTATCCGAACTTCGGGTATCCGAAACTTCGGATATCCGAAAATGAACACCCCTACTAGTAGTAGTTCCTCCCATACTCAAACAAATGCGACTCTCAAAGCATCCACCTCAAATTCAAAGAGTAATGGATACTTAAAAGAATTTACATTCGTGGATGAGAATGGCAGACCCAAGATCGTCACGGCTTGGGTCCCCCTTGATGACTAATCTTTTCAAATTTGTGTGCAGGAGGTAATCAGACGTGCTGCCAACTGGTGGTATGTGGATAGCGGTTGCTCAAGGCACATGACGGGGGAAAGGCAGCTTCTTGTGGATTTCATACACAAGAAGGGAGGATATGTGAACTTCGCTGGTGAGAAAGGCGGACAAATCACGGGATATGGTACTGTAACAAATGGAAAATTTAAGCTAGAGCAAGTCAAATTTGTTGAGGATCTGAAGCACAACCTGATGAGTGTATCTCAGATCTGTGACAAAGGACATCCTGTCCATTTTACGGATAGAGAAGCACTCATTTTGAAACTTGGATTTGTCATTCCAGAAAAGTGGATTGTCATGAGGGCTCCAAGAAGAAATGACATTTATGTTATGGACATGAGTGTTACTGATTCATTCCAGGAGTCGACATGTCTAATATCAACCGCATCTGAGTCTGATTCTTAGTTGTGGCATCGGAAAATGAACTATATAGTCAAAAATGGACTAGTGCTAGGTGTACCAGTGCAGAGATTTGGGCTAGAGGACAAATGTGTGCCTTGTCAAAAAGGCAAACAACATACGAAACCTCATAAGTCAAAAACTCAAAATTCCAGTGCCTCACCCTTTAACCTTCTTCACATGGATCTATTCGGTCCTGTAAATGCAAGAAGTATAGGCGGTAAACATTACTGTCTAGTTGTCACTGATGACTTCTCTCGTTTCTCATGGGTATTCTTTCTGGCATCAAAGGATGAAACAACTAAAATGCTGATGACATTCTTTACCCAGATTGGACATCAATTTGGACGAGGAGTCAAGAAAATATGAAGCGAAAATGGCTTAGAGTTCAAGAACTCGGTATTGAACATCTTTTGCTTAAGTAAAGGAATTTCAACACCAGTTCAGTGTACCTTATGAGCCACAGCAAAATGGTGTCGCTGAAAGGAAAAATCGTACCTTGATTGAAGCAGCTAGAACAATGTTGGCTGATTCAAGACTTCCCGTTATTTTCTAGGGAGAAGCAGTGAATACAGCCTGTTATGTACTTAATAGGGTTTTAACTGTTAAGAAGCTAAACAAGACATGTTATGAGCTTCTAAATGGTAGAAAACCAAATTTGACTGGTCTTGAACCCTTCGGTGTTCGATGTACCTTATTAAAGACCAAGCATCAATCCAAATTTGGGGAGAAAGCTGACGAAGGTTTATTCTTAGGTTATGAAGCTGGATCTCCAAACAAAAGGGTCTATAATAAGACAACTGGAAGAGTAGAGATTGTATATAACATACAAGTCACGTCTTATACTCCAGCTGTACAAACTGGACCAGAATGGTTATTTGACTATAATGCTGTCTTCAAGTCATTCAATCTTCCGATCCTAAGTGAAGCTGACACTTTGGGATTGGAACAAGTTGTTCTAGATAATGGTGAAGACAATGTGTTTGCACCAAGATCTAGTATTCCAAATTCGGAAGATGCAAATGATAAAGGGAAAGAAACTATTGTCGATCCTATTGCGGATAGTGATTCAAATTTGAATAACATTCCATCTTCTTCAAAGGTTACATATCCTGTGCACGAAATTGCAGAGGATGAAGTATCACCTCAAGGGGAGATTGGATCAAATCTAGGATCTGACTTACCGGTTGACTCTACAGTCTCAACTCGTGTGAACAAGTATCATCCGATTGATAATATCATTGGTGATCCGAGTTTTAGAGTAAAGACTCGCAGAGAAATATCGGATAGCAACAGTCTATATGCATCGATTCAAGATACTTGAATCATGCATAAGTGTCTGTTTAGCTGTTTCATTTCTCAAATTGAGCCGAAAAATGTCCAAATTGCTCTTAAGGATAATTCCTGGGTAGAAGCTATGCAAGAGGAGCTTGCTCAGTTCAAGAAGCTCAAAGTATGGGAGCTAGTTGATCTACCAAAAGGGGAATATGCAATAGGCACCAAATGGGTGTTTAAGTGCAAACGTGATGACAAGGGTGTTGTAACTCGCAACAAAGCCAGACTGGTAGTTCAAGGATTTAATCAGCAGGAAATGATAGACTATACTGAGGTGTTCGCACCTGTAGCAAGGTTGGAAGCAATTCGATTGTTTCTGGCATATGTTGCACATAAAAGAATCAAAGTCTATCAACTTGATGTAAAGAGTGCCTTTCTATATGGTAAAGTTCAGGAACTTGTTTTTGTCCAACAAGCTCCGTGGTTCAGTGATCCAGACTATCCAGACCGAGTCTATAAATTAGACAAGGCTCTGTATGGACTGCATCAAGCACCTAGAGCTTGGTATGAGACATTATCTACCTATCTCTTAGAGAATGGATTCAAGAGAGGACAGATAGATTGTACAATGTTCATCAAATGGAAAAAGGAGGATTTCCTACTTGTTCAAGTATATGTCGATGATATCATTTTTGGATCATCTGATGAAAATATGTGCAGAGACTTTGAACAAGTCATGAAGCGAAGATTTGAAATGAGTGCGATGGGGGAATTGAATTTCTTCTTAGGATTATAAGTTGATCAAAAGAAGGATGAATTCTTCATTCATCAGACGAAGTATGTTCATGAAATGCTCACGCGTTTCAAGATGACAGAAAGCTCGTCATATGGTACTCCGATTCAATTTAATCACAATCTTGGACCAGATTCTGAAAGTACTGAAGATGTGGATCCGACTCAATATCGGGCCATTATTGGTTCTCTCATGCATCTAACCGCTCTAAGGTCGCTAGATCTTGGTTCGATAACGGATTATCTTTTAGGTATTAAGGTGCGGAATCCCACAATACTTAATGTTTTAGGCTTATATAACTAATCTATCAATTAACAAGCTTCGTTTTGATATTAACTAGTGTTAAACAATCAAAACCGAGCCTATTAATAGTAGCTTTTATATCAACACGAAATACGAGGAGAATATTATAATATTTGGTGTGTGTAATAATGGCACAGATATCTAGAAATCTCTGTATCATTTGAGCAGCATTTAAATATATATATCTAGTTCAACTCGCAGGCCATGGGCTTTGCGAGTTGACTCAACTCGCAGCCCATGGGCCTGCGAGTCCATATGGGCTGCGAACCCAATTCTCAACTCGCAAGCAAAGCTGCGAGTCCAGATCTCAATTCGCAATGCTGCGAATCCAGATCATCTGCGAGGTGAGATCTCAACTCGTAGGTCAAACCTGCGAGTTGACTTCTCATTTCGCGAATTTGACTTTAACTTGAATTCGATATTTGTCTAATAACATTTAACAAATAATAATAACAAGTTAATATCATATATTTACGAATCTAAACCAATTATACAAATTTGACTATAAATACACTAGTCCTATTACCAGCTAGATCTGTTGTCACAATAACATGTCCCAACAGACTCCCCCTTGACAATAGCTCTAGCGTCGTTATCTTCAACTTTTCCCTTGGTCTTTACTTGTAAATTCTACTGCCCATATGAATCTTCATTCTGACGCAAGTCTTCACCATCATTTTGTAAGGTCGCTAGATCTTGGTTCGATAACGGATTATCTTTAAGTATTGAGGTGCGGAATCCCTCAATACGTTAGGTTTAAGCTTATATAACTTTATTATCAATTAAAGGGCTTCGTTTTGATTATTAACTAAGTTAATCACTCAAAACCGAGCCTTTAATACAATAATAAATATATCTGCACGAAAAACGAGGAGAATAATTAAATATTTTGTGTGTGTAATGATGGCACGGATTATTTTTAGATCTCTAATTAATGAGCAGCAATAAATATTTATATCTGTTTCAACTCGCAGCCCATGGGCTTTGCGAGTTGACTCAACTCGTAGCCCATGCGAGTCCAGATGCCATTGCGAGCCCAGTTCTCAACTCGCAGGTGAGACCTGCGAGTCCAGATGGTCTGCGAACTGAGATCTCAGCTCGCAAGTCCTGTTGACTTGCGAGTTGACTTCTCAATTCGCGATTTTGAATTTAACTTGAAATAGATACTTGTCAAATAACTTTTAACAAATAATAATAACAAGTTAATATCATATATTTACAAGTCTAAACCAATTATACAAGTATTATTATAAATACACTAATCCTATTACAAGCTAGATCTGTTGTCACAATAACATGTCCCAACAGACTCCCCCTTGACAATAGCTCTAGCGTCGTTATTTTCAACTTTGTCTTTGGTCTTTACTTGTAAATACTACTGCCCATATGAATCTTCATTCTAATACAAGTCTTCACCATTAATTGATAATCTCTTGCAAGATCACCCCATGTTTCAGTCATCAGGATCCTATTTTCATTTAACTTCAACAGGTCCTTCTTCGATAGATTCATTAGGTGTCGATGGTAATAGACTGTCAGAATTACTCTTTCTCCTCTTTCAACTTCATCATCAGCTTCAACCATGACAGCTTCACCAGTCTCTGAATCCACGTGCCAATTCAGAAGATTTCCCAGAATATTCTGTGGCATAGGTTTTAGTGGTATCTGCTGTATGCACTTGACAGCTGGATAAGTTTTCTTCCTTAATCTTTGGCCAGTTCTCTGACTGCGTTCCTTCAATTTGATCGTCTTTCCGACTCTTGGCTTAATCTTCTCAAACTTCATTGATCTACCCTCAGTCCGAATGATTCTCTCAACATAAGTTGCGTAGGGATCATTACTAGGATTTATCAGTTCTAAGCATGCCAAGTCTCGGATTTCAAATCGAGGAAGCGAACTGAATACTTTGAGCTTCTTATCAAAATATTGAACTCCGTCAAACCTTTTGATAGCGAAAAGTTTCAAGTCAGAATCAAAATACCAGCCGATGATCCCCTTCCTTGGAACTTTCTTTCCAGTTATATCTACTTCAGACATCCCAACCTTTTGCTTTCTCCTCTTCAGAGGTCTAAACATGGGATTGTCTCTGAGTTTTTCTGGAAGGTCATCTTCTGATTCAGAACTGGTTGAGTCACCTAGATTTTCATCTAACTCAACAACCCTTTCTCCATCTTCTTCCTGGATGACCACTTTAGTTGTAGATGGGCTTACGATGTGTTCAACAACATCAGCGTCAAGATCTACACACTCGTCTGCCCCATCATTAACAATGAAAGTCCAATCTTCAGGAGGTACAAACTCTCCTTCTTCAAGGTCAAAGTCAATGTCCTCATCTAATTCATCTGGCATGTCGCCTTCAGAATCTGATAAGTTCAACATTTCATGACCTATAGAAATACATACACAAATAGATTAATATCATAAGTTCTTTCATTGATTTCCCTGAATCAATCTAAGATTTTTCTTATTAATCCCTTTGTGCATTTAAAATATATTATATATACACTTATTCAAATCTTTCATCGATTATGATAATCGATCTAAAATTTGAATAAGTCTTATAATATGCGAAGATCATATATTATATGATCTTATAACTCTTTTATCGATCGTAGTCAATCTAGAATTACAAAAGGCTTATAATATACAAACATCCATAATTATAACATTTTAAACATTCAAGTTTAAACATCTTAATTTCAGAATTATATTACAAAATAATTCAAAGTTACAATGTATTAATAATTACAATAAGTCTATATTAATACAAGTGTCACCTTCTTCAGCTCCACCCTTCGCAGTACCAGCACCAGCTCTACTACCACTTGCTTCAGCAGACTCCCTCTGAAATGTAGTCTGCTGACCAGTCGTTGAAGGACCGGCCAGCTCACTATCCTTCTGAGCTGAGGGATCATCATCTTCATCATTATTATTCTTCTTCGCCAGCTCATCTTCCTTGCAGGACTCCTGATATATCAATACCTCCCTTGAGATGGCTTGTCCTTCAGAAGGCTGATGACAAGGCGATCAAGTCTGTCAATTTGTCTTTGCTTATCAGCTACATCATCTATTAAATTACTATTCGTCTTGATGAGTAGTGAGTAGGCGTTATTCTGTGTAGTGACATTGTCGGACAGTTGTAGGAGCTGTGTAGCAAAAGTGTTAGCCACTACTTGCAATTCTCTAACCCTAGACTCCAATTGTGTAATGCGTTCAACATCAGTCATAGGTGAGGTGGATGGAGCTTCAGTAGTTGTTGGTGGAGTCGTGGCAGCAGGCGGTTGCATTTTCTTAGCTATCTCAGTAGCTACATCCGTCAGAAGGCGAGCGGCAACCCTGCTTGATTTGGTAGTTGGGTGCGAAGACGGGCGAACCAAAGCAGCAATCATTTCAGTCTCTGAGGGCGTAGAACTTGATTGTAGATGAGCTGCAGAGATTGAAGCTGTTTGTCTGAGCAGCTTGCGAGGTCGAGTAATAAGTACCTCCTCCTCTTCTTTTTCATCCTCATCTTCTTCGACAATAAAGTCGGGATCCTGATCAATGGCTTTCCTTTTTAGCTTCAGCGCCGGATCCATAATCAGTCTTGATCCCTTTTGGATCATCCCTTCTGGAATCCCAGATACAAACCCAGGAGGTCCAGAGTCATCATCATTATCAGAATCAGATTCAGAGGCTGAAGCAGCTTCTTCATCTCTTCCTGATGGCCCAGCAGCATCAGGTGCCTCAGAAGATGGTTTTTCAAACCTTGGTGCCTCAGCAACATACTGATTCACATCCTGCATGATGGGATCATTGGCATCATCGTTCTCAGCCAGTACTTGTTGCACCACTTCAGCTGCAACATCAGCATCAACTTGTTGCTCTTGCTGATGTGCTTGGATAAGAACTTCCTCTATAAGCTCTTGTGGCTCAGGCACAGCTGCAGCCATTCCAACATCTAGCCAACCATGATTCGGTGGCGCCATATAAGCAGGATCAATCAAAAATCCAAACAGCTCTGTCAGCTGTGGTTGCATCTCAAATCTGCGAGAGGTTTGCATAAACATCGCATTATATGCCCGCAGCCCAATGGTATCCACTCGAATATCTGCTTGAAAAACCGGCAGACCAGGGATATTGGCTCTGATGATCAGCATGCAGAATCTTGGGTATAACATGAATTGCGATCTAACTCCCCCCAAGATCTGGCGAACGAATTCCCCAAAGATGTAATCGGAGAAACTGTATGGTTTGTTATAAACCAGTGACAGTAAGGCAGATAGGAGAGAGGAGCTCAACTCATCATATCCTCCCTTCTTAGGTCCAAAAATAGTGACAAGAACATGCCACAGGAACCTCCATTCTCCGAAAACGAGCGCCTTAAAAAACTGACGTCCTCTCTTGGGTCCAACATACCCCATTCGTCCTAGAGCTCCCTCGATAAAGTCAAACGGAAACTCAGTTGGTCCATCTTCCTGCTCTACAGTCCCCAACTGTAATATGTTTCTCAGATCAGAGGCAGAGAAGATAACCGGACGATCATTAATCCTCGTTCGAATGACCGGAGGATTTACAGCAGTATCATACTCAATATGAGCCCAGAACTGTGTAAGTATATCCCTGGACAAGGCAGGTGACTCGGTAATGGCATACTGTATCCTCGATCGACTTAGAAACGTAATACTCCGAGTCAATCTAGATGCACCACGTGCGTCGACGTCCAGATCAACAAGAACATTATGATGTCCAACGAATTGTCGAGCCATATCTGTAATATCACAAATCACACAGATGTTAGACATTATAGTTGTTCATCATATATAGAATCAATAAGTCTAACTTTCTATTTAACCTGCTACACAAATATATTACTTAGTACGGAAAGTCATAAGTCTTATATATAGAGTATACGGTTTTACGTGTTTACATTTAAGTCGACACGTCTAACCGTAGACTATTTTAACTTATAAACGCTTAATTAGTTAACTAATCGAGAGTTCATAAATTAAAATTAAGAAAACAAACTTTTCAAAAATCAACTCGCAAGTTCAACTCGTAGTCAACAAAAGTCAACTCGCAAGTTCAACTCGCAGTCAACAAAAGTCAACTCGCAAGTTCAACTCGCAGTCAACAAAAGTCAACTCGCAAGTTCAACTCGCAGTCAACAGAAGTCAACTCGCAAGTTCAACTCGCAGTCAACAGAAGTCAACTCGCAAGTTCAACTCGCAGTCAACAGAAGTCAACTCGCAAGTTCAACTCGCAGGTTGGACTCGCAAGTCAACTCGCAGAGTGGACTCGCAGGAGCGGGCTGTGAGTTGAGTCTGGATCTCAACTCGCAGCATGAACTGTTGGAATTCAAAATGCAAGTTTTTGAGAAAATGCTGATTTTGGTCAAAATATGCGGTGAAATTCATTGATTTTACCTAGAAATGATCACAACGAGAAAGTGTATAATATCTACGGAGTGAAAAATCCGATCCACAAACACAAATTTTTGAAAATAAGTCTCGGTTCGCAGTGTGTGTGGGTTCGCAAGGGAAAGTGAATTCGCAGGACTGGTATCTTGTGAACTCGCAGCCATTTAAATACCCATGGACTCGGCTCGCAGAACTTGAGTTCAGCTCGCAGCCCAATCTCAGATCGCAACACTGTTCTCGGCTCGCAATTTTTGTCCAAAAATTACATTTTAATTACAAAATGTCATTTTTAAGTCCAAAAATAAAACAAGTCTAAAATAATGTATATTTTTCACTTGTTATTTTCTTAGAAAATCACATAAATTACAAGTCTAAAATAAATAATATTTTTCACTTGTCTTGTAACGAACGAAAATAAAATAAAATTAAATAAGTAAAAAGAAAAATACAAATTAATGCGTAAAAATAAAATGGAACGACAGTGATTCATAATAAACATTTGTATCAAGTACCCTTGTATTAATGAAACAACTAGACGAAAAATAAAATACAATAAAATAAAATAAATTAAAATATCCTAATCAAGGGCGACAAGAATTTATCGACAGCGGGATCAAATTAGAAAGAAACAGCTGAACCAATTGATGAGTAAAAAGTCTAAGAAGATTGTTAGTATGCATACCTTATGAAATTCACAATAAGTTACATAAGAACATCAGAACTTAACCATTTATCAACTTATATTTATAAAAGTATAACTTGGTTACCTATTTCCACAGAATATAATATTCACATCAAAATGAAGTGATTTAAATATCATAGAAAGTTCAAGATGATTACCGGTATTATAATCCATATAAACAAAGTCTACACTGATTTCCAAGCAAACCTTTTATTGTTTGTATGTGTATTACCTAATGTGATTCAAAAATGACATACTGAGAAATCAAGGATAACACATAACACCGTATCTTTCTCTTTCAAGGTAGAGGTCACTAAATAATGTTCTTTGCGAAGCATATGACATACCCTAGAGTAAATTTAAAATGTGACAAATATCAAACTCGTTTTGTAGATACTAGTGGTTCTAGATTTGTACTTAGTACAACAGAAGATCCCTTAGTATAGACAAACCAAGCTTGAAACTATTGGCAAAACTAAAGGAGTCAGGTCTGTACTTAGTACAATAAAGACACCAGTAATTTCACTAACAGCCATAATTCTTATTATTTGTCTTGACATATTTTCATAGATTCTTGATAACAGTGTATGGTCAGACTATCTTTCATCAATTAAGACTTATGTCATACGTCATATAGTAAATCACACGAGATAACACACAGAAGATTTATAGCTTATTATATGCTCAGAAATCAAAGCAGAAATTGCCTACCAGTACATCATATAATGAAGCTGTCTAGATCTAAAGTTTTTCAAGCAAATTATATCGTGTGGAGAGAGGAGTATACTAAAATAAAGATAAGTAAAATCCTGGTTTTAAAGATGTAAAGTTCATGTAACAAATTTGAATCTACTAACACATCTAACTTAAGACTTTTACCTACAGTTATTAAGCCAATTCCTCTAATTTACTATCATTTCCCAGTTGATAAAGACTTAACCTTTATCGGAGGCGATTCCCTTTAGGTAACAAGCAAATAAATGCCATACGCCTGACCCCCTTTTCCCTTCCTTTTTTTTTAAAATAAGCATAAACTAATAAATATAGACGACTAATTATTACAAACCAACTCTATGGAAGACTAATCCTCTGGATTTCTCATTCCATTTAGTTGCACCAATTTCTCGAATCGAGCTCTGTCGAACGCTTTGGTGTATAAGTCTGCTAAATTATCCACAGATGGAACCTTAGCTAACCTTATCAGGTTCTTCTCAGCATAGTCTCTAATAAAGTGATGTCGAATATCAATATGTTTAGTTTTACTGTGCTTGACCGGATTATTGGTTATTGAGATCGTTGATTCATTATCAATCATCATAGGAGTATTTGTTATACTCAACCCATAATCAAGCAATTGCTGTTGTATCCACATAACTTGGGAACAACAGCTGCCAGCTGCAACATACTCAACTTCACATGTAGAAATGGCTACTGAGGTTTGCTTCTTGCATTGCCAAGAGACCAGTCTACCTCCTAGGAATTGACATCCACCGGTTGTAGACTTTCTATTCTGATTGCATCCTCCGTAATCATAATCAGTGTAAGCCACAAAATCTAAGTCTCCATCAGTCGGATACCAAAGTCCCAGCTTCGGTTTCCCTTTGAGGTAAACGAAGAATCCGTTTTACTGCTTGCATGTGAGATTCTTTAGGAGTAGCTTGATATCTTGCGCAGACACATACTGCAAACATTATATCAGGCCTTGATGCTGTAAGATACATTAGTGATCCAATCATGGCCCTGTAAAGAGTAGGATCCACGTCTCTATCACTCGATGTATCTGGACCAATACCATGGGCTTCCGGAATAGGAGTAAGAAAAATTCTTGATTCTTCCATCTTGAATCGTTCTAGAAGCTCATTAGTATACTTAGTCTGATGAATGAAATATCCATCTTTCTTTTGATCGACTTGCAATCCTAAGAAAAATGTCAATTCACCCATTGCTGACATCTCAAACTTGTTCTTCATAACCTTTTCAAATTCACTACACATCCTTTCGTCAGACGACCCAAAGATGATATCGTCAACATATACTTGAACAAGTAGAAAGTCTCTTCTTTTCCATTTCACAAAGAGTGTACTATCAATTCTTCCTCTTGTGAATCCATTCTCAAGAAGATAAGTGGACAGTGTTTCATACCACGCTCTCGGAGCTTGATGTAATCCATATAGAGCCTTATCGAGACGATATACTCTATCTGGATACTTTGGATCAGTAAATCCCGGTGGTTGAGAAACATACACCGTTTCTTTGACTTTGCCATACAAGAAGGCACTTTTAACATCCAGCTGAAATACTTTTATTTTCTTTGAGGCTGCAAATGCTAAGAATAACCTAATTGCTTCAAGCCTAGCCACAGGCGCAAACACTTCATTGTAATCAATCCCCTCTTGTTGATTGAAACCTTGGACAACTAGACGAGCTTTATTGCGAATCACGATTCCTCGATCGTCTTTCTTGCACTTAAATACCCATCTAGTTCCAATTGGATATTCTCCAACAGGTAAGTTAACCAACTCCCAAACTTGCAATTTTGTGAACTGAGACAGTTCTTCCTGCATTGCCTCGACCCACGAATTTTCCTTCAAAGCTATCTGAACATTCTTAGGTTCAATTTGTGAGATAAAGCATGAATATAGACATAGATTTGAGATCCCTGTCTCGTTCATTTCAGCATACAAGCTTGAATGAGTGGATGTACTAGCTTTAGATTGATTCCGAGTCAGAACAGGAGAATTTGGATCACCGATGATATTATCTATTGGATGAATCCTATTAATTCTTGTTGAAGTAACAGGTTCAACTGGAATATCATACTGTAAGTTGGCACCAATTTCCTCCAAAGGTGGTATACCTTCATTAGTAGTTGATATCCTTAATTGTCTCAGAGGAGTAAGAACATCATCCATAATCCTTTGAGAAGCAATTTCAGGATCTTCACTCTCTTGAGGTATATCATCTTGAGGTTGTTGTGACTCGATAGGGGGGACCACATCAGTATCGACAATATTCCTAGCATCAGACGTTTGAGCACTCGATGTTGGAGTGGGATCCTCATCTCCCGACAATAAATGCTCAGGAATATCTGAGTTACTCACATAGTCACTGATAGGGACTTTAAATGACTTGAAAAGATCTGAATAATCAAATTGCCAATCCAATCCCTTATGTGAGTCATGTGTATAGCTCGTAACTTCGATGTTATAAACTATTTCAACACGTCCCGAATTTTTATTGAAGACCCGTTTGTTTGGTGAGTTAGGCATGTAACCTAGGAAGTATCCTTCGTCAGCCTTCTCACCAAATTTAGGTTGATGACTTGTTTTCAACAATGTACATGAAACTCCAAAGGGTTCAAACCCTTTTAAGTTCGGTTTCTTTTTGTTCAAAAGCTCATAACATGTCTTCTTTTTCTTTTTAACCGTAAGAACCCGATTGAGAACATGACATGCTGTATTCATTGCTGCCCAAAATATGACCGGAAGCCTTGAATCTGCAAGCATTGTTCTTGCTGCTTCAATTAGAGTTCTATTCTTCCTTTCAGCAACACCATTTTGTTGAGGTTCATATGGTGCACTGAATTGATGTTGAATGCCTTTGCTTAAGCAATATACATTCAATGTAGAATTCTTGAACTCAGTCCCATTGTCACTACGAATTCTCTTAACTCTTTTTCTATAGATGTTCTCTATTAGATCTAGAAACTCCATAAGAATGCCCGGAGTTTCATCCTTAGATCCCAAAAAGAATACCCAAGAGAATCTAGAGAAATCGTCTGTGACAACCAGACTGTACCATTTGCCACCTATGCTTCTCTTGCTTATTGGGCCAAAGAGATCCATATGTAACAGCTCAAAAGGCGAGGAAATAGAGTTCACAGTTTTAGACTTGTGTGGTTTCTTATGTTGTTTTCCTTTCAAGCAAGAGATACACTTGTCTTCAAATGCAAAGCTCTTCGGTGGTACACCCAGAATTAACTTATGTTTTGTTATGTAATTCATTTTACGAAAATTTAGGTGTGCCATTTTCCTATGCCATAGGAGAGAGTCTGATTCTGAAGCCTTGGATAACAGACAAGTAGACACCATTGAAGTAATAGGAGCATTCATGTTGATAGCATAAATGTCCTTCTTCCTTGGAGCTTTCATCAGTATCCATTTTTCGGGAATGATAAAACCCGGCTTCAGGATCAAGGCCTCTTTCTCAGTGAAGAGAACAGGATGACCTTTATCACAGACTTGGGAAACACTCACTAGGTTGTGCGTTAGTTCTTCAACATAATTCACATCTTCTAGAGTCAAAGTTCCATTTGAAACTGTTCCTTTCCCAGTAATTACTCCTCCTTTATCACCAGCGAAGTGCACTCCTTGTCTCAGTCCACCTCTGAAGTCTGTCAGTAGACTTCTGGTTCCTGTCATGTGCCTAGAGCATCCACTGTCAACATACCACCAATTATCATTGTTCCCAGTCTGCTCCTGCACATACAAGTTGTACACAATCAGTTATCAATAGGGACCCAAGCCATTACGGTCTTGGTTTGTCCCTTATCATCGACAAACTGTAGCTCTTTAAAGTAACCATCCTTCCCATTAAGAGCTTTGGTCACTATTGAAGGAGCATCAGCTTGCTGATGATTAGTGGTCCTGGGTCTATGAGTTGACTGACTTCCAACCCTCCCCGATACATAACCTTGGAATTTCTGCCCTTGGTTACGATTATTATAGGACCCTTGGTTAACTCCTTGTGAACGAGATGTAGATCCAATCTCAAAGTGACTTTGGTTCCTTCTCGGAGTCATAAACCTTGACGGCACATGATCTTTATTGAAATTTTCATGCCGTTTAGGTTTGGGCGGCGAGACACTATGAGAAGCATCTCTTTTAAGAGCAGTAACAGGTTTAATACCAATTCCTGGTCTGGTACCTAACCTGTCTGTGCTCGAACTAGAGATGATTTTAGTCTAATCACTGTTCTCGCGGTTAGGAGTAGCTTCCGTCTTCTTATTGGGACAACAAGAAGATACGTGTCCTCTTTGATGACACTTGAAGCATGACATCTACTTTCGTGACTTAACAGTCTTAGCAGACTCCTTCTTTGTCTGATCAGAAGACACTGAAGGTAACTCCCTATGTTTCTTAATTCCCTCATTGTTTACATTAGTACTACCAATCATTCCACTTGATACAAATTGTACTTTAGCGAATGATTTGACTGTACTCTTGTCTAATGATAGGTCATTAATAATATTTTTTTGAGTCTCAGATGCTTCAGACTGTTGAGTTTTCAAATCCTCAGTCTCAGGATTCGCATCTGTCATTTCTAGGTCAATAGAAGTAGAAGCAGTGTAATTGGCATTAAAGGGCGGAGGAACATCAGAATATCCTAGGCCAGTAACATCTGTCACACTACGTTGAGAGCTAATGATTCTATCTAAGGTCAAAGAGGATGTTCTATAACCTTCAAATTTTCTATTTAGCTCTACTACCTTCATATTTGACTCTGAAAGTTCTTTATCCCTAATAGCAATATTTCTATTTAGCTCATTAAGGTTTAGATATAACCCGTCTATCTTAACACATTGTTCATTAATTATGTCAGTTAGACTAGTCTTATCTAAGGCATCACTCTTAATCTTTTCAGTTAATGCCATCTTATCCTCACCTAACCTACGAACATCAGACTTAGCTATATCTAATTCAGATGTTAAGGTTTTGTTAGATTCAGCAAAAACACTAACCTGAGTCTATAAGTCAGTAACTAAGTAACAGACATCAGCAAGAGTAAGAAGATCCAGACATACCTTTTTCTTGTTTGACTGTACATCAGCGATGTATGCAACGAAGTCATCGGGACTCATTTCTTCAGTCGAGTTGATGTAGAGCACATCTTCCTCGTTCCTCTTGACTTCTGTGTGTGGCACATTAGCTTGACATTCCTCAGCAGTTGGCATGTATAGAGTTGATTCAGTTGGTTTCTCCTGATCGTCTATTTCAGCCATGAGAGCTTGCTCAGGTGGAGTAGACCAATCATAGGAACCATCAATTTGCTGAACTACTAAGACTTTGGAAGTTAAAGTACTTCCCGAGTCTTGTTTTGCAATGCCTGTATCAGCCTTCGGTCGTTGACACTCCCTGGCGAAGTGTCCGTAACCTTGACAGTTATAACACTTGACCTTGGACTTGTCAAACCCTGGTCGATTTCCAACAACTCTCTTACCCGTACGCTTTAGGAAATTCTTTACTCTCCTTGACACCATAGCCAGTTGCCACTGGAGGTCCATTTCCTCTAAGTCATCAGGGTCAACCTGATCATAATCTTCATCAAATTGTGCAGGATCATTAATCTTCCCTTGAATATAATTTTCATAGGAAGCAACGAATGAAGCCAGAACCGAAAGTTGTTGTTCTGCTGATTTCACACTCATCGGCATCTTATGATGCCCTTGAGTAGACTTATCAGAAGAATTGTTCCTGCTTCGTTTTTCACCACCATCCGAAGCTATGAAGCACATATCCTCTGTTAACATTTCTCCAAGTTCATCAATTTCACCAGCAAACAATGCAGTGGTCGAATTGGATGAAGGATTAGAGATACTGGTCTTTCCATGGTATAAACCTGGATTCTGTAGGTGATCAGAATCTGTATCTCTTGTTTTCTTGGAGAAATCATAACCCCTGAGCTTGTCAATAGCCTGCTCTAGGGTCATAGTAGCATATCGTTCATCATTGTCTTTGAGCATGATACCATACATTTCCCACTTACAAGGTAAACCCTCAATGAATTTGTTGGTTTTCTCCTTGTCATTGTAGAAAATTTCGTGGTCGTCAAGTTCACTTAATAAGTGATAAAACCGGGTGGTGTAGGCTTCAAGGTCCTCTTCTCTAAAAGCTTTAAATACCATAAACTGCTTTTTCAGAAGATTACACTTGCCTGCCTTCACCTGAGGGCTTCCCACACACCTTTTCTCCAGAGCATTCCAGAGCTCTTTAGCTGTGTGAAAGGACTTCAATTGGTGATTGATTTCCTTGGGAAGACTCATTTTTATCGATAGTGAATTCTTTCTTCTGATTGTCATTCATCCTGTCGTAAGGCACAATCACAGTTGCATTTCCTACCTCAGCAGTAGGTGCAACATATCCGTTCTTAATACACAGCCAAATAGTGATGTCGTGGAATCTACAGTAACTTTCGAATCTGTCTTTCCACCCGTAATAGTCCTCAAGTTTGAGTAGCTTCGGTGGAACATTAGATTTACCAACCTCGTGTTCCATCTCGATCATACGGCTTAAATCAGACATTTTAAAATCAAAAATCAAGTTATCTTGCTAAATCAATAATCTGAACTCGCAGGGAATGTCAGCTCGCAGAAAAACTCAGCTAGCAAGAAATCTCAGTTCGCAGGAAATCTCAACTCGCAGCTAAGTCTCAACTCGCAGAAACTCAGCTCGCAAAGGAACTCAGTTCGCAGGAAATCTCAACTCGCAGAAATCTCAACTCGCAGCTAAGTCTCAACTCGCAGCTAACAAAACCCTAATCTCAACTCGCAGATAACAGTATCCCTAATCTCAACTCGCAAAACCGCGCCTCGAAATCTGGGAACTGAACTTTTTGGTATTTTTACGATTAAATCAGTAGATTTCGATCGTAAAACAACCCTAAAGATGTTATATAACCAAAAACCTTGTAACCACAACGTTTCTAAGCCCGAACGCTCTGATACCAATTGTAAGGTCGCTAGATCTTGGTTCGATAACGGATTATCTTTAAGTATTGAGGTGCGGAATCCCTCAATACGTTAGGTTTAAGCTTATATAACTTTATTATCAATTAAAGGGCTTCGTTTTGATTATTAACTAAGTTAATCACTCAAAACCGAGCCTTTAATACTATAATAAATATATCTGCACGAAAAACGAGGAGAATAATTAACTATTTGGTGTGTGTAATAATGGCACGGATTTCTAGATATCTAATTAATGAGCAGCAATAAATATTTATATCTGTTTCAACTCGCAGCCCATGGGCCTGCGAGTCCAGATGCCATTGCGAGCCCAGTTCTCAACTCGCAGGTGAGACCTGCGAGTCCATATGGTCTGCGAACTGAGATCTCAGCTCGCAAGTCCTGTTGACTTGCGAGTTGACTTCTCAATTCGCGATTTTAAATTTAACTTGAAATAGATACTTGTCAAATAACTTTTAACAAATAATAATAACAAGTTAATATCATATATTTACAAGTCTAAACCAATTATACAAGTATTATTATAAATACACTAATCCTATTACAAGCTAGATCTGTTGTCACAATAACATGTCCCAACACATTTGATAATCTCTTGCAAGATCACCCCATGCTTCAGTCGTCAAGATCCTGTTTTCGTTTAACTTCAATAGGTCCTTCTTCGACAGATTCATCAGGTGTCGATGGTCATAGACTGTCAGAATCACTCTTTCTCCTCCTTCAACTTCATCATCAGCTTCAACCATGACAACTTCACCAGTCTCTGAATCCACGTGCCAATTTAGAAGATTTCCCAGAATATTCTGTGGCATTGTCTTCAGCGGTATCTGCTGTACACACTTGACAGCTGGATAAGTTTTCTTCCTTAATCTTCTTCCAGTTCTTTGACTGCATTCCTGTAATTTGATTATCTTTCCGACTCTTGGCTTTATCTTTTCAAACTTCATTGAACGACCTTCAGTCTTGATTATTCTTTCAACATATCTTGCATATGGATCATTACTGGGGTTCTTCAGTTCTAAGCGTGCAAGTCTCGAATCTCAAATCGAGGAAGCGAACTAAAAACTTTAAGCTTCTTATCAAAATATTGAACTCCATCAAACCTTTTGATAGCAAACAGTTTTAGCTCAGAGTCATTGTACCATCCGATTATTCCCTTTCTAGGTACTTTCTTTCTAGTGATATCTACCTCAGACATTCCAGGAAGCACATCTTCTGTCCCAACTTCAAAACTGGAAGTCCAATCCTCAGGAGGAACAAACTCTCCTTCTTCAAGGTCAAAGTCAATATCCTCATCTAATTCATCTAGCATGTCGCCTTCAGAATCTGATAAGTTCAACATTTCAAGACCTATAGAAATACATACATAAATAGATTAATATCATAAGTTCTTTCATTGATTTCCCTGAATCAATCTAAGATTTTTCTTATTAATCCCTTTGTGTATTTAAAATATATTATATAAACACTTATTCAAATCTTTCATCGATTATCATAATCAATCTAAGATTTTGCATAGGTCTTATAATATACGAGCATCATATATTATGTATACTTATAAATCTTTCATCGAGCATGGTCAATTTAAGATTACAAAAGTCTTATACTATACAACCATTCATAATTATAACATTTAAACATTAATGTTTTACACATTCAAGTTCAAACATCTTAATTACAAAATAATTCAAAGTTACAATGTATTAATAATTACAATCAGTCTATATTAATACAAGTGTCACCTTCTTCAGCTCCACCCTTATCAGCACCAGCACCAGCTCCACTACCACTTCCACTAGCTCCAGCAGATTCCCCCTGAATCGTAGTCTGCTGACCAGTCGTTGAAGGACCAGCCAGCTCACTTTCTTTTCCAGCTGCGGGATCATCGTCTTCATCATCTCGGCTCTTCTTAGCCAGCTCATCCTCTTTACAAACTTCTTCAAATGCAGCCTTCTCAATTGCAGCTTTCTCCCCTTGAGATGGCTGGTTCTGTTCTAAGAATGTAATACGACGAGAGAGACGGTCAAGTTGTCGTTGCTTCTCAGCCACGTCATTTACCAGAGTGCTGTTGGTCTTGAGTAGCAGTGAGTAAGCATTGTTCTGTGTAGTGACATTGTCTGACAATTGTAGAAGCTGAGTGGCAAAAGTGTTAGCAACTATCTGCAGCTCTCGAACGCTAGACTCCAATTGTGTAATGCGTTCAACATCAGTCTTTGGTGAGGTTGAAGGAGCAGCATCAGTGGTGGTTGGCGGTGTGGGAGTGGACGGTTGCATTTTCTTTGCTATCTCTGTAGCAACATCAGTCAAAAGACGCGCCACAACCCTGCTGGATTTGGTGGTTGGGTGTGTGGAAGGACAAACTATAGCAGCAATCATTTCAGCCACTGAGGGCATAGAACTTGATTGTATAGGAGCTGCAGAGGTTGAAGTTTGTCTAATCTGCTTGCGGGGACGGGTAACCAGCACCTCCTCCTCTTCTTCTTCATCTTCATCTTCTTCGACAATAACGAAGTCGGGATCCTGATCAACGGCTTTCCTCTTTAACTTCAGAGCCGGATCCATAATCAATTTTGATCCTTGAAGAATCATCCCTTCTGGAATTCCAGAGACAAACCCAGGTGGTCCAGTTTCATCATCAAATGTAAGATACACAGGAAATCGTGAACAATAATCTTATATGTACTTTAAAATTCTGAATGTCGAATGCTTAAGTGGACAACAATACCGATAATCGTTGTGATCTATACTTTACAACAATAATAATCAAAGGAATAAATGAAAATTCCTAACTGTGTACTGCTCTCATCATAGCTAATTTGATCTTTGTATCAGTGACACTCGCAAAAAGATTGTACTTTTCAAAATATGAACAATTTCATATTCGCATTTTACATTTTTTGTTATTTTAAGTAGTTATATAAATAAATGAATAAAATTTCTTTCTTGTTGGGAATAATATACCTTTTGTTAGTGTAATTGCTCAAACTTTGATCTATTACAAGTCTAAGTATTTAGGTTAGCCCAAAATGTTTTAAAGTTGAAAATATTAAAATTTGAGTTATGTTTTTCTAAGTTCGTACGAACTTAGGATGTATGTTCGAAGACTAAGTTCGTACAAACTTAGAGTTGGGGTATAAAAGGGTCAACATTCAGTCAAACCCTCACTTTTCTCAAAAACCCTAACTTCGTACGAACCTACTCAGTCATTCGAACCTACGTTCGAACATACCCGCTGTTAATATTTTTCAAATTAAAATCAAGTTTTGGACGTTATTTTGCAATTCCAAACCGTTATACTTCATCACAATCATAATCCGCATCTTTGTAAGTAAATTAAACGTGATTTGGACCTGTAATCATAAACAAATTAGAAGTTTATTTGGGTTTTATAAATGTTGGTACATTAGTGTGTCTGTCACTTGGTCTAGGTTTTGAGTTGTAATTAATTAGTTACATTCTGTATTAGGCGACATTGGCAAGATCGCTTAGGCGATATTGACAATATCGCTATGTCGCTGATTAGTTACCTATAAATATGCGCTTAAGGTTTCAGTTGTTAAAGTTGTTGAACTTGACGATTTCCAGAAGAGCTTTTGGCTGTGTTTTCTGCTTCTGTGGTCAGTATTGTATTCGTTCATTGATTATAATTCTTAATACAATATTGTTTGTGCTTGTGATTTAAAACGTACTTGTGTTTAGCTATTGATTTCCGCTCATTAGCTGTTGAACGTTGATTTGCATGTATTCTGTCATTATAGACGATCCTACAATAAAAATAACTTAAAATCTAAAATCTGGAACGTGTTTTTGGTTAAAAATTGTGTGTTATGGTTGCAATATGCTATACGCATATAGGCACACCTGTTACAACTTCCTGATTGCGTTTTTATTACAAAATTTTGAAAATGCTTTTTCAGTTCTTGCGTTCGAACCTACAAGTACGTACGAACCTATAGGTTCGTACGAACCTAGCCAATGTAAGTTCGTACGAACTTAAGTTTGACTTGGTCAAACAGTAAGTTCGTACGAACCTACAAGGGCAGTAAGTTCGTACGAACCTACTTTGGTTCAAATTTTTGCAATTTTTAATAATAATGAGTTTAGGCTTGTTTTAATCGTAGAATCTTGCTTGCAGGACTCTAAATTACTTATGTCTAATCGCTAACATTATTATTCTTTATTTTTGGTATGTTTGTGTTTGCTTTTGCAGAAATGGCTGATCTTGTGCGTGAGTTCCATAACAAGCACAACGTGGCAGTTTCTTTTGATCTTGCCAACCCGGCGACCACACCATTTCGAGGCATGCTGGAGTTTCTCATGTGCTCGCGGGTGTTCTTTGCACTCTCTTACTCGCCGACCTTGAGGTTTCCTTACCTCAGTCAGTTTTGGGCGACTGCCGTTCATGACTGTGAGCCTCAGCCTCCGGTGATTAGGGCTACGGTGAACGGTGTTGAGATTGCGTTTACTGCTGAGTTCT
The DNA here is from genome assembly GCA_963921325.1 of Logfia minima. Classification (NCBI taxonomy): domain Eukaryota; kingdom Viridiplantae; phylum Streptophyta; class Magnoliopsida; order Asterales; family Asteraceae; genus Logfia; species Logfia minima. Next base: position 24,291,917 of record OY992765.1, on the reverse strand, counting down.
TGAGGCAGGTGTTGCACTTGGGCACTGAAGAACATGAGAATGGCCCCACTACTTTCCCACTTGAGATGCGTGCTGGCGCGTTTCAACGCATGGGTTATGTGGGAGATGTGACCCACACTCAGTACACAAAGAGTCTGCTGTACGGCCAATGGCGGTATTTGATGCATATCTTACTTGTATCTTTCGGGCCGAAAAAGGCGGGGTTCGATACTATGAACCACAAGATGCAGTCAGGGATGATTTCCCTTGTTTACAACAAACCCTACTGCTTCTCTCAGTATTTCTTTGACGAGATGGTTCAACAAATCAAGGGGAGTGTGAAGGATCACTTTATTCTATACCCCAGATTTGTGATGATGGTGCTGAATGCTTTAATTCCCAATCTTCCAGCCATCGACCCGGTTGTTCATCTGATGCCGGTCGACAAGAAGATCTTTGGCCACTGTCTCAGCGACAACAAGAGACGTGCCATTGCTGACAGGCCACAGGATGTGGCTTTGTTTGGGGCGATCATTGATGCAAACTATCAGGCTCCACCAGATCATGGTTGGTTGGATGTGCATGTGCCCCAGGCAGCTGCTGAGGTTCAAGCTCAAGAACCCGAGCAGGCACAAGTTCAAGAAGAAGTGGCTGCTGTTGAGCCACAGCAGGAAGTTGTTGAAGAAATCTTACAACAGATAGAGCACCCTGCTGAGGGAGAGCGTGTTGACGCTAATGTTGCTGCTGAGTTGGTTAGGGAAGTTCTTCAGGGCGAAGCAGGGCCCAGTGATACGGCTGTCTCTTCTGAGCCCACTTTTGCTGATCTCTTCAAGGACATTGATGACTACTCTGTAGCCCGAGACACATGGTCTCCACCAGCTGCTGAAACTGATAAGGATGCAGCTCATGATTTTGAGGCTACAGAATCTGATGATGGTGATGATGATGATGATGATGATAATGATGATAATGATGACGAGGACCGCCCTATGATTGGGTTTCTTGGGTCTAAGGGGGTGTTGATTGACCCTAAGGCCGCCCGGGAGAAGGAAAAAGGCAAGAGAAAGGTCCAGGAGGATGATGAATATGTTCCCGGGGACTCCGACGATGAATCTGAACCAGAACAGTTCAGGCTGCAGGCACGCAAGCGCCAGCGTCCAACTGGTGTGGTTATTGGAGCGGGTGGTTCTGCTCCTACGATTGTCACACCTACACCACCACCCGTTGCTCCATCAACAGTACAACAACCACCTGTTACATCTACAACCACACCACCCACACCTTCTACTGCCCCTCCTACGACTCAACCCACCCAATCTGTTCCCAACCCGGCTGCTCTTCTCTCCGATCTGGACAAGTTTACCTATCTTGAGGGCCGGATCACTAGCTTGATGGATATGGTGACTGCCTTGACTGCTGTGGTTACAAGCCAGGAAGTTCGAGTCACAAATCTGATGGCTATTAATGAGCGCTTAGAAAAGAAACTGGAAAAGGTAGAAGATCAAGCGCAGCTAAATGAGGTCACTATCTTCCAAATGAAGCGCCAGTCGCTCAGGGGGAGTCAGACAACAGGGTGCAACGAAGATGAGCTGAGACTTAAAGCTGATAATGACCGTGACGATGATCCAAGTGCACCCAAAGAAGGTGAGCTGCCTGGCTCTTCATCTAGAGTGCAAGGTGCAGTTATAGCTCAGGGGGAGTCTGGTCAAGGTTCTGGTGTGAGCGGATCTGGAGAAGGTGCTTCAAAGCCTCAAGAAGAGATTGAACCATCTGGAGGGTGGAACAAAGAGTCCAGTGAGGCACAAGCAGAAGGGTCAGACTGGAGCAAGAAAATCGAAGAAAAAACGGATCAGAAAGGTGGTTGGGGAACAGAATCAGGGTCTAGTGTTGGTGCAGTGGCAGATGGTGGAGGCAGCCAGAAATCAGGGTGGGGTGCAAAGAAGAATGAAAACGAAGCAGATAAGGAGGGCATTCCTGTAGATCTAACAAAGTCTGATACCATCGAAGCACTGCTTGGCTTAGATGAATTTGATAGTGATGGGTCAGAACTAGAAGAAGGAGAGATCCTCAGTACAGGTGTTGCAGACTGGAAGTCAGATGAGGAGACTGTTCAAGATACAGATGTTGATATAGATGAACATGTCGTGCCCAAGCAACCTGTTACTGAAGTGATTATAGAGTCTGAAGACGGGGAGAAAGTGTTAGATCGCAAGGACATAGAGTTAGATAATGACGAGGTCTTTGATGATGAGACAACTGAAGAACCTGATCTGTCCAGAGCTGAACTGAAACCCTTATGGTTTAAGAAGGCAGAAAAGGAACCTGAGATAAAGTATAAAGGTGATATTCGGGTCAAGGGGGCAGGCAAGTTGAGTAAAGGCATCATAAGTTGGTTCTATGACAGTGAACTCAAATTGTTCATCATTAAAAGATATGATGAAATTCAGTACTTGAGAAGAAAACTGAAAGTATTCAGCTCGCTGCCAAAGATTGAATTGAAGGAACTAGCCTGGCTAGACTTGGTGAACATCGGAAATGATCCTTACGCTCAGACTTTAGCAAGGATTGTTAAGCGTGAAGGAAGATCGAATCAATTCGAAGATCTGAAACCAAGAGAAGGAAGGAGAGTACCTGATATGACCCGGATTGATCCTATTACAAACAAGCCGTGGATGAAAATGGTTTATAAACCGGTCAAGTGCTTGAAGAGGGTTCCTTTGAAGAAAATGCCACAGGATATTCTAGGAAATCTCAAGTGGTGGAAGATGCTGATGAAAGTGAGCTGTTGAGAGTTTATGACAGTTTACATCTGGTAAACTTGTCAAAAGATGACCTGCTGAAGCTTCATGAGAACAAGATCTTATTCAGAGATAGTTGGAGGCATGAAGGCCGAAAATATCAGAGGGTCGTCAAAGTATGCATTGAAAAAGGCTTATGGGCTGAGAGTCGACAGAGCTAGAAGACTGAAGACTGACCGAGCTATTGTCAAGGGGGAGTCTGTTGGTGCATGTTCTGTGACAACAGCTCTTATTTTGAAATAGTTAGTTTTGTTATTAGTTATATAGTTAATATTGTAGTTTATGTATTAACTTAGCCTTTTTAATGTTTTGTTTGTAAGTTCGTACGAACCTAGGACCAGCTAAGTTCGTACGAACTTAGCTGACTATATAAACAAAGTTGTAATACTTTATTTGTAACGTTTTTAATCAGTAACTTTCGAATATACAGAGCTATCTTCGAATACATATGAATCTATACACTTAACACTTGCATTTACTTGTTTTGTTGTTGTTTATTGTGTATTATACCATTCAGCAATCTAATACACATTGTAATCCCGTTTGGATCCGTACAAAGGGACTTTCACTTTGCTTTTTAGACTTGAGAATCTTAAGATTGACAAGTTAATTATGCAATGGAAATTATGATATTAATTAATTGTAAGCTTGAATGTTTGGTGATCACTATTGCTCACAATGCATTAATGTTTAAGATTAATTAATTTCTGATATTATAAGACTTTTGGAATCTTAGATTGATTGTAATGTTATTTTATAATCAGTAAAAGATTTATAAAGTTAATATGATGTATTTCAAATACACAAAGAAATTAATAAGGAAATTCTTAGATTGATTCAGGGAAATTGATGAAAGAATTTATAATATTAATTATTATTGATTAATAAAGAAATCCTTAGATCGATTCAGGGAAATCGATGAAAGGATTTATGATATTAATGATTACTTGTGTATGTATTTCTATAGGTCTGGAAATGTTGAACTTATCCGATTTTGAACGCGATATGCCAGATGAAATAGATGAGGACATTGATTTTGACCTAGAAGAAGGAGAGTTTGTGCCTCCTGATGACTGGACTTCCAGTATTGATGTTAGGCTAGACGATGGTGTAGATCCTGATACAGATATCGATGAACACATCGTAAGCCCATCAACAACGAAGGTGGTCATTCAGGACGAAGATGGAGAAAAAGTTGTTGATTTAGATGAAAATCTAGAAGAATCAACTAGTTCTGAATCCGACGATGAGATTCCTAAAAAGCTCAGAAACAATCCAATGTTTAGACCTTTGAAAAGGAAAAAGCAGAAGATTGGGATGTCTGAAGTTGACATTATTGGAAAAAGAGCTCCAAGGAAAGGAATCATCGGCTGGTATTTTGACTCTGATCTGAAACTTTTCGCTATCAAAAGGTTTTACGGAGTTCAATATTTTGATAAAAGGCTTAAAGTCTTCAGCTCTCTTCCTCGATTTGAAATCCGAGACTTGGCACGCTTAGACTTGATAAATTGTAAGGTCGCTAGATCTTGGTTCGATAACGGATTATCTTTAAGGTATTGAGGTGCGGAATACCTCAATACTTTAGGTTTAAGCTTATATAACTTTACTATTAATTAAAGGGCTTCGTTTTGATTATTAACTAAGTTAATCACTCAAAACCGAGCCTTTAATACTATAATAAATATATCTGCACGAAAAACGAGGAGAATAATTAAATATTTGGTGTGTGTGATGATGCACGGATTTCTAGACCCCTCTCATCTATTTTTGAGCGGCATTAAAATATTTATATCTGGTTCAACTCGCAGGCCATGGGCTTTGCGAGTTGACTCAACTCGCAGCCCATGGGCCTTGCGAGTCCAGATCTGGCTGCGAGCCCAGATTAGCTGCGAGCCCAGATTTCAGTTCGCAGGAGAATCCTGCGAGTCCAGATCCTCTGCGAGTTGAGATCTCAGCTCGCAAGTTTTATGACTTGCGAGTTGACTTCTCAAATCGTGAATTTGACTTTAACTTGAATTTGTTACTTGTCTAAATATAATAAACAAATAATAATAATAAATTAATATCATATATTTACGAGTCAAAACCAATTTTACAAGTTTGACAATACATACACTAGTCCTATTACAAGCTAGATCTGTTGTCACAATAACATGTCCCAACAGACTCCTCCTTGACAATAGCTCTAGCGTCGTTATCTTCAATTTTTGTCTTTGGTCTTTACTTGTAAATACTACTGCCCATATGAATCTTCATTCTAATACAAGTGTTCACCATTAATTGATAATCTCTGGCAAGATCACCCCATGCTTCAGTCGTCAGGATCCTATTTTCATTTAACTTCAACAGGTCCTTCTTCGACAGATTCATCAGGTGTCGATGGTCATAGACTGTCAGAATTACTCTTTCTCCTCCTTCAACTTCATCATCAGCTTCAACCATGACAGCTTCACCGGTCTCTGAATCCACGTGCCAATTCAGAAGATTTCCCAGAATATTCTGTGGCATAGATTTTAGTGGTATCTGTTGCATGCATTTGACAGCTAGATAAGTTTTCTTCCTTAATCTTCGGCCAGTTCTCTGATTGCATTCCTTTAATTTGATCGTCTTTCCGACTCTTGGCTTAATCTTCTCAAACTTCATTGATCTACCCTGAGTCCGAATTATTCTCTCAACATAAGTTGCGTAGGGATCATTACTGGGATTTATCAGTTCTAAGCGTGCCAAGTCTCGGATTTCAAATCGAGGAAGCGAACTGAATACTTTAAGCTTCTTATCAAAATATTGAACTCCATCAAACCTTTTGATAGCGAAAAGTTTCAAGTCAGAATCAAAATACCAGCCGATGATCCCTTTCCTTGGAACTTTCTTTCCAGTTATATCTACTTTAGACATCCCAACCTTTTGCTTTCTCCTCTTCAGAGGTCTAAACATGGGATTGTTTCTGAGTTTTTCTGGAAAGTCATCTTCTGATTCAGAACTGGTTGAGTCATCTAGATTTTCATCTAACTCAACAACCCTTTCTCCATCTTCTTCCTGGATGACCACTTTAGTTGTAGATGGGCTCACGATGTGTTCATCAACATCAACATCAAGATCTACACACTCGTCTGCCCCATCATTAACAATGAAAGTCCAATCTTCAGGAGGTACAAACTCTCCTTCTTCAAGGTCAAAGTCAATGTCCTCATCTAATTCATCTGGCATGTCACCTTCAGAATCTGATAAGTTCAACATTTCAAGACCTATAGAAATACATACACAAATAGATTAATATCATAAGTTCTTTCATTGATTTCCCTGAATCAATCTAAGATTTTTCTTATTAATCCCTTTGTGTATTTAAAATATATTATATATACACTTATTCAAATCTTTCATCGATTATGATAATCGATCTAAAATTTGAATAAGTCTTATAATATGCGAACATCATATATTATATGATCTTATAACTCTTTTATCGATCATAGTCAATCTAGAATTACAAAAGGCTTATAATATACAAACATTCATAATTATAACATTTTAAACATTCAAGTTTAAACATCTTAATTACAGAATTATATTACAAAATAATTCAAAGTTAAAATGTATTAATAATTACAATCAGTCTATATTAATACAAGTGTCACATTCTTCAGCTCCACCCTTATCAGTACCAGCACCAGCTCCACTACCACTTCCACTAGCTCCAGCAGACTCCCCCTGAAACGTAGTCTGCTGACCAGTCGTTGAAGGACCGGCCAGCTCACTATCCTTTTGAGCTGAGGGATCATCATCTTTATCATTTCTTCTCTTTTTCGCCAGTTCATCTTCCTTGCAGGACTCCTGATATATCAATATCTCCCCTTGAGATGGCTTGTCCTTCAAAAAGCTGGTGACCAGGCGATCAAGTCTGTCAATTTGTCTTTGCTTATCAGCTACATCATCTATTAGATTCCTATTTGTCTTGATGAGTAGTGAGTAAGCGTTGTTCTGTTCAGTGACACTCCTAGAAATAGACAAAACTTGAGATTGTAAGAAGTTAACAGTATCCTCCAAATCTCTAACCCTGGACTCTAAATGTGTAATGCGTTCAGCGTCAGTCTTTGGTGAGGTTGACGGAGCAGCATCAGTTGTGGTTGGTGGCGTGGGAGTGGGCGGTTGAATTTTCTTTGCTATCTCGGTAGCAACATCGGTCAAAAGACGAGCAGCAATCCTACTGGATTTGGTGGTTGGGTGTGAAGACGGGCGAACCAAAGCAGCAATCATTTCAGCCTCTGAGGGCGTAGAACTTGATTGTATAAGAGCTGCAGAGGTTGAAGCTGTTTGCCTGATCAGCTTGCGAGGTCGAGTAATAAGCACCTCCTCATCTTCTTCTTCATCTTCATCTTCTTCGACAATAAAGTCGGGATCCTGATCGACGGCTTTCCTCTTTTGCTTCAGAGCCGGATCCATAATCAGTCTTGATCCTTGTCGGATCACCCCTTCTGGAATTCCAGAGACAAACCCATGTGGTCCAGTCTCATTATCATCATCAGAATCAGATTTAGAAGCCGAAGTAGCTTCTTCATCTCTTCCTGATGGTCCAGCAGCATCAGGTGCCTCAGAAGATGGTTCTTCAACTCTTGGTGTCTCAGCAACATACTGATCCACATCCTGCATGATAGGATCATTGGCATCATCATTGTCCGCCAGTACTTGTTGCACCACTTCAGCTACAACATCAACATCAACTTGTTGCTCTTGCTGATTTGCTTGAATAAGAACTTCCTCTATAAGCTCTTGTGCCTCAGGCACAGCTGTAGCCATTCCAACATCTAGCCAACCATGATTTGGTGGCGCTACATACGCAGGATCAATCAGTGACCCGAAAAGTTCAGTCAAGTGGGGCTGCATCTCAAACCGTCGTGAGGTTTGCATGAACATGGCGTTATAAGCCCGTAGCCCAATGGTATCAACTCGAATATCTGCTTGAAAAACCGGCAGATCAGGGATATTGGCTCTGCTGATCAGCATGCAGAATCTTGGGTAGATCATAAACTGAGATCTAACACCACCCAAGATTTGGCGAACGAATTCCCCAAAGATGTAATCGGAGAAACTGTATGGTTTGTTATAAACCAGTGACAGTAAAGCAGATAGGAGAGAGGAGCTCAACTCATCATAGCCTCCCTTCTTAGGTCCAAAAATAGTTACCAGTACATGCCACAAGAACCTCCATTCTCCGAAGACAAGGGCCTTCAAGAACTGACGCCCTCGCATGGGTCCAACATACCCCATACGTCCTAGAGCACCTTCAAGAAAATCCGAAGAGAACTCGGTCGGTCCATCTTCCTGCTCTATAGTGCCTAACTGTAATATGTTTCGCAGATCTGAGGCAGAGAAGATAATCGGGTGGTCATTAATCCTCGTCCGGATGACCGGAGGATTCACAAAGGTATCATATACAATATGGGCCCAGAACTGTGTAAGAATATCCCTGGACAGGGCAGGTGACTCGGTGATGGCATATCGTATCCGCGATCGTGCAAGATAAGAGAGAATCCGAGCCAATCTAGATGCACCACGTGCATCGATGTCCAGATCAACCAGAACATTGTGATGTCCAACAAATTGTCGAGCCATATCTGTAATATCAAAGATCACACAAATATTAGACAATAAGTTCAACATATATTGATAACCTTATATAATCTACAACCCGTGATTGAACTATTAAGTGGTAAAACTTAATTAACAATTATAGTCGTTAATTATATATAAAATCAATAAGTCTAATGCTCTATTTATGCTACCCCTTTTTTTTAAAAAGTATATAGCTTATTACACTAGGTCGTAAGCCTTATAATTTAAAAGTATGGATTTTGTTGTTTTCACAGTTAAGTCTACACGAATTCTCATTTGAAAATTTAAATTATAACTCTTAATTGTAAAGAATCTAGAGTCCGTAAAATAAAATAAAATAAATAAAAAAAAATTTCAACTCGCAAACAAGTCAACTCGCAGAGTTCAACTTGCAAGTCAACTCGTAGAGTTCAACTCGCAAGTTTAACTTGCAGAGTTCAACTCGCAAGTTCAACTCGCAGGTCAGACTTGCAAGTCAACTCACAGGTTGGACTCGCAGGTCAACTCGCAGAGTTCAACTCGGCTCGCATGTTTGATTCATTGACCTGCGAGTTGAGTTGGATCTCAACTCGCAGGATGAACTGCTACATGACATCTATTTATTTTTAAATTTGTGAGCGAGTTTTAACACAATCAGCCAATGTCATCTTGTTCAATATACTCTAATTGACATAAACCCTAAGATTTCGTGTCCATTTGAATATAAATAAAAAGATTTTTGAAATTTAAATACCAAAACCCTCATTTTATTAAAAATGCCGATTTTGATCAAAATACAAGGTGGAATTCATTGATTTATACCTTAAAATGTTCGTGTTGTAAAAGTGAATAAGATATATAGAATCAAAGATGTCCTTTTCTCGTTCAAGAAATCACAGAAATAAATGTATTATCTCGGTTCGCAAGTGAGTGGGTTCGCAAGAAATGAAGTGGATTCGCAGAACAGTAACAAGTGAACTCGCAAGCTTAAATACTATTGAACTCGGCTTGCAGAACTCAACTCGCAGCCCAAAGTCAACTCGCATCACTGTTCTCGGCTCGCAAAAATTGTCAATAAAATACCTTTTAATTAAAAACGTAATTTTAAGTCCAAAACGCGTACAAGTCTAAAATCAGAGGATCTTTCACTTGTGATGCGATCATGCGATAACACGAACGATAAACATAAATAAATAAAATAAACTTAAGATTAAAGAAGATTTACTAAAATAAGGAAAGTACGAACGAATGCGTAGAAATTGAAATAAACGACAAAGATTCATAATAAACATTGGTATTAAATACCCTTGTGTGACAACCGTCAAAATCTCAGGTCAACATCGCAATTAAAATCCTAGTACTTTTAATTTCTTTTATAGAAATCTAAAATCCTAGTGAAAAAAATCTAGGTTCGACTCCTTAAGTACCTAGTCCGTAAGTTACTGAAATCGCGTAATGTCTTAGAAGATTGCTTAGCCGAACTTGAAAGACTTTAAGGAACATTAAATTAGGTTACAAAGTGCTAAAGAAAACAAATGAAATTAAATTTCATAAGTCGTCACCAAATATTTATCATATCACAAAAATCGGAAAAACTTCAGTAAATCGGTAATCACAACCGTAAATCGATTAATTAATTCGCAAAAATCATTATAAGTAAAATAAATACATTATGATGAATGTCATGAACTTATAAAAAATAAAGATTCGTAACTCGAATTAAACCGCAAAGAAATCCCAATTAAACATCTATAAACTCACAAAACTAGTACAAATTAATTATATAAACTTTGAGACTTTTATATAACACATGTTATAAAAAAAAATAAAAATAATTAAAATGCAGCCCCCCCCCCCCCTGAAAAATCTGGCCAGCCCCCCCCCCCCCTCCCCCCTCCTTTTGTCCATTCCACTTCTCTATACATAGAGACTTGCACTCACACTTCCCAAACTTTCCCTCATCATTTTCTCTCTTCCTCTCCAAGAAAAACACACACTTTCTCTCTAATTTCCCGCCACTTTTCAACAAAATAATCTCATCTTGAAGGTGTTCATCCACTTCAATCCATCATTCAAAGGTAAAACATTCATCCCTAGTCTCCTTTCTTGTAATCTCTACTTTGAATCTTGATGAAAAACGGATTTTATGCCCTTTTCCATGGCTAAAACCCTCAATAAAAGGTTTGTAAGTTTGTAGGTTCCCTTACACTTGATAAAGTGTCAAAACAAAGGGCAATCCATGATCAAACCAAAAACAAACCGAAAAATCGTCTTTTCTATGTTTTGATGTTCATCTACTAGTTCTAGTTAGTATAAAAATTTTTAAACTACTAAAAATCATCTCTAACACATCTTGAATGTATTTTAACACCAAGAATGTGTTAGATCAAAGATTTAAAGGAGCAAATAGGATCTAGAGCTTGGTAGCAAGGGGTGTTCTTGAAAAAGAACCCAAAAACCCGATTTTTGGGCTTGCATGTACCATTTTAGTATCTAAATCTTATTTTATGTTAAAGTATATTTTTATTTCTGTAAAAGTACATATTCATGCATGTAAGACAAAGCCTCAATCATTGGATGAGGTCTAAAAATCGTGAGATGTGGAAACACACCAAAAAGATTGCTATTGTCTTATATGAATATGTCCAGATTTTTGACCTCACTTGAGACGACCATAACTCAGTGAATAATGGTCCAAAAATTCTGATTTTTCTTCTGGAATTTATTTCGAAGTCTTACCTTTAAAAGCCCACTGGTCTCACTCAAATCCATTGAGTTTAAGACCCCCAAATACACCAAACAAAACTAGTGCGCAAACAGTGAGTTTGCTGTTAACATCATGCATTGATAATTGTTTAAGGGTCTTAAACAATTCAAATACATGTGAGAAAATTATTTTATATTTTTAACACATGTATCTCAGTAGTATAAAAAGATAGGAATTTTATTTTGCTAACTAAGTATTTTTAGATAATACATGATTAACATGCATAATCTAAGTCTTGTAAATGCATGGAAGATGTGGTATGATGAATGTAAAATACACAAAATATAGATAAAACGTGTTTAAAATTTGAGGATGATTTTTCTCAGTATCTATATCTTAATAAGAACCTTGAAAATAAAAATGAGAATTTTTGGAAAAACTTAAGTATTTTTCTAGAATTAATGCAAATAAAGTCTCTAGAAAGCCAAATATTCATGAAAAATACTTTTTGACCTCAGAAAAATATGGGAAAATTATTGTGTCATTTTCCACATAAAATCACTATCCTCAAAATTTAACACTCTTTGGAACTATTTTGATATGTTATCCGATGTACGATTTGTTTAAACACCTACGATTAGGAACCAATGTTCCAGAGCCTAAAATGGCATGAAATTTGTACACAAACTTAGAAATGACCTAAAACTGATCTAGTAAAAATTTCGTAATTTTTCAAGAATAATTACTATTTTTCTCCTATTTATCCCATTCTTTTGGTCAAGAAATGATTAAAAGTAATCTGTAAATCTAAAAATTCCCAAATTTTCACAGAAATTTTTTGAATTATTTCTCATATTATATACCAAGTTTGGTGATTTTTGGAATCTGTTTTCAAGTGTTCACATTATTTTAATCATAACCCGAGTAATTACCTACGACAAATCAAACTCAAACGACACTTTGTAAACAACTAGCTAAGCAATCTTAACAAACCATCTTAGTCAAGAATCTAATTAGGAACCTTGTGTTCATAGGTCTTGGATAGGAGTCACCTTTGGTTGAGTCTCGCTTTACATCCATACCCGTACGCTTACTAACAACTGTGAGTACTCAGCCCCTATTCTAACGATTTAATTCAATATTTTGGGGTGAAAAGCATGCACGAATGCTTTGAATGATTTTATTTACTTGCGATTGTCATGTTTATGGTACTTGAACTGCCATGTTGTGAATACTTATTGATGCTACATGATTATATGCTTGTTTATTATCGTATCTAAAGTCCCCGGAATCTCTACGCGACCATTAACTCTATATGAGCCAAATGATGCATATGAATAGTACTATTTGGGAGCGAGACCACCTCCCCACTCACGCGGCCACGTGAGTGCATTCCATCATCCTAAATGCCAACGATAGGGCATCACTATTGGGGCAAGGGTTTATCGGTTGTAGGTTTGGTTGTGGACTCAAGCATAAATAAATCATGGATTTTATTAACAAAACGAATGAAAACAATGATTTCGCTACATATAACGTTTTAATGCCCTTTTAAAAATATCAACCTGTGATTCGAGCTCTAGGATGACTTAGACATTTGAAATAGTTTCCCATTAAAAAAGTTACACACTTTGATTCGAACCTTACTCTGACAATGTCAATTAAAAATATTTATTCTTGATGAATCTTTGTATCGTAATCAGAGTGTATAAAAGGAAATCATAACGGTCTTGATGATTATAGGCATGGCCTTAAAGCAATGCCCCTTTTCTTACGACATCTATAGGCTAAACCATCTAAAATATTAACTTTTCAACACTAATAAATAAACCCATCAATTCATGAAACTTATTTGAATTTATAAAATGTTAGCAAAAGAGTTTCAAGTATCAATTCACTTTTATTTTACACTAGACAATACTTATATGCCGTCAAGACTTGAATTCACTTAAATGACAAATACTTATCCTCGTTCTATGAGCTCGACACTGGATCAAAATTTTCTCTACTAATCCCGTAAGACACATCATACCACCTTTGGACTCCATTAATTTTAACGGAGGTCTATTTTTTTTTCATAAAACCTGGGTACTCACCAACTATATTCCATAGTTGACCTGTATTTTGCATGCTTTTCAGGAACCTGTCACAATCTGACAATTGAAGCTAAACCTACTGTCTGATTTTATGTACTAATTAGCGTACGAACTTTATGTCTTTTGGAATGTATTAGTACGATTCGGATAGTACTTTTGTATTTGGGATTATTGTAAAACTCTATGTATTGTGCTTAATGTAGACCGTTGAACGGTGATGTTTTGTAATTTTCGATTGTGAAATCATTGTATTGTTACATCTCGTGTTTCCGCTTTAGCGGGGTGTGACAGAAAATGGTATCAGAGCCGAAGGTTATAGAAACACCGGTTCTCCTTAGGAAAACCTAGAAACTATAACCATTAAGTTAGTACCCCTTTAAGTATAACTTGTTCGGGTGTTGCATCATTCGAGTTTAATTTAGCATAGCTTGATCAACTATGTACAATTAAAGGAGAAGCGATGCAGGATCGTAACCGGTTATAGGAGTAGTGTGCAACCTAGAACTTGAATAAACTAATAACGATTCACTTAAGTATGCATAGTACATCTTTACGCTAGGAAGCCATTCACTTGTAGGAACTAAGACCTACCCTTTTCGCAGTTTCACTATGTCATCATCGTCATCACGTACCCCCTACTCAGCCGATGCATCCGGATACATCACCAGCCGTCCCACTAGACCTATCACATCTCGAGTTGAGTCTAAGGAGGAAGATCCCTCGATGGAGATTGCATTTTCCCACGAGGTGAGTGATGACACACCTAGAGTACCACCGACACCCGCCATATCCCACACATCTCACTACAACTTGCGCTCCAGAGCCCCTACATGTAGAAGCATGCCTACTAACGCACCGATACCATCGAGAGTACCATTGCCCACAGAGGCAGGACCTTCCAGAGCACCACCTTTTAGAGAGGCGGGATCTTCGAGAGTAGTGTCCGGGATTCCGATATCTCGAGACCCTGAGATGACCTTCATTATAGCCCGGAGAGTTGATGCTATGATCGAGGAGCTTCAAGTTCACAGAGCGAGGTTTGCCAATCAGGGAGAGATGCTGGAGAGGATGACCGAGCTCACGAAGCGACTGATTCACCGTAGCCTTGACACTATGGACACAGCAAGGACAGCAGTATTTTGGTGCAAAGTGTTGGCAGGGATGACGTTCCTCCTAGCAGCGACTCTTGCTTGGATTATTGGGTTCAGGGGATAGGTCTCAGGGGAAACATTTTGTATCTTTTGCACTCTAGAAGTGATTTTATTTTCAGTTGTATGAAAAACTTGTAGTATTATGAAAAATGCAAACTTTGCAAATTTTGAATGATTAATGAAGAAGCGTATTGTATCTATTTATTTCAATTGTGGTTTACTTTCTGTAATGTTAATTTGAATACAACTTTTTCTTTTATGAAACGATTTGATTTAGAAAATTTTATAACAATGAAGCTTACAACCATCAAGATTTTTGACAAAAGCTGATATCTGTGACTTTCAAAACATGTATTAGGATCATGCCTCCAAGACGATCTACTCGACGCACCCGAGCAGAGAAGGACGACAACAACCTGATGTAGCCCAAGTTATCGCCCAACACATCTCTGCAGCCATACCTGACATTGTTGCCCAAGTGACTGCTGGCCTTCAAGCTAACCAAAGAAACAATGGCGGACCTAACCCAGATCACGGTGCTAATCCTACTGGAGGACAAGGTGCACCTGGGATGTTCACCAACGAGGGTCGTGAGTGCACATACAAGTACTTCATGTCTTGCAATCCCAAGGAATTTCGCGGCACAGAAGGTGCAATAGGATTGCTGAAGTGGTTTGTTGATGCATCTTAGAGTGTCTGTCAGTTGGTCTAGTCTGTACTGTGTCTGTAAATGAAATAGACTTAGTGAAAATTACATTTTCTGTATACTGCGACACAAGGCTTGTGTCGCATTAGTTGTAGTTGCGACAGAGTGCTTGTGTCGCATTAGTGATCTCTGCGACACAAGGCTTGTGTCGCAGAACGGCCAGTTTTGTTTAGTATAAATAACAAAGTTAGAGATATTTAGGGCAAGACATTTACACACACTTTATTCTATGTATTTTGGCTGCTACACTCACATTGAGAGAATATTTTGGGGATTGAGTAATATAAAGTTTTATTCCATTTGTTTATCATTTTGTCCAAACTTTATATTATTTTGCTTGTGTTCTTGTCTCCTTATCCACTTGATTTGATTAAAAGATCACCCCATTGGGATCCACAATTGGTATCAGAGCCATAATCTATGATTGTTAGTGATTTCAAATCATTTGGTTAAGCTTTTTAATACTTTTTTGATCATTTGACCTTTTATTGGTGTTTGATCTTCTTTATTAGTATTATATAGTTGTTTTCTGGTGTTTTTGAACCTAGAAATCTTTACTTTTACTGTTTTTTTTTATAAAAAACATTTAGGGTTCGAAAATATGTGTTTTTGAGGTTTGTACGTACTGACAGCGCCGTTTTGCGATACAAGGTTGCGACATAATATTGTGTCGCTTTAGGGTTTAAGCGACCTTAATTCTGCGACATAGTGTTGCGACACAAGGTTTCAGCGACCTTAATCCTGCGACATAACACTGCGACATAACCACTGTGTCGCTGTCTGTTCAGTTGCGACATAATCATTGTGTCGCTGCTAGTCTTCTTGCGACATAACCTCTGCGACATATCGTTTGTGTCGCATTTTTCAGTTTTCCAAAATTTTTGAAAAATCTCTCGAGCCTATTACCATGTCTGCTTCTACATCAACATCACTTCAACAGGTTGGGGCAATGCTAAAGCATTCTAGTGAGGTGGGCTCTACAAACAAACCACCGATGTACACTACGGGTATGAACTACTTAGACTGGTATCAACGGTTTGAAGCGTTTGTATCTTTCAACGATGCTGAGATGCTGATATATCTTGAGGAACGATATGAACGCCCTGTTCGAACCGGTATATTTAATGGACCTATTCCTGAAAAGTCCATTAAATCAATGACTCCTGAAGAACGTAAGGCTTTCGATACTGAACGAAAAACATATTCTGCGATTACTATGGCCTTACCTCAACAGATATTGAGACAACTACGTCATCACAAGACCGCTTATGATCTATGGAAGGGGTTTGAAAAGAAATGTGGTGGTAGTGATCAGTACAAACGAAACAAACTGGATCTTGTTAAGAAACAGTTTGAGGTTTTTGACATTTTACCTACTGAGTCTCTGGAAGATATGTGTAGTCGATACTCTCAGCTTGTAAGTGAACTAGTCGAGGGAGGAGTAAATCTCGACAAAACTGATGTAAACAAGAAGCTTTTGGGTTCCTTACCAAAGAAATGGAATACACGAGTGCTGCTAATGGAAAAAGACGAGGATATAATGGATATGGAGCTTGATGATCTAATTGGACAGATTGCTGCTGACCTCCTGGACATGCAGAAGAAGGAGACCAAGGCTACTGCACATATTCAGAATCCCATGTTATATGGTGTAGATGTTCCTGCTGCAGCGACTCAAGCTGCTGGGGCTGCATTCTTCTCTGGGGGTTCTGGTGCTCCTAATTTATCTGGTGGTTTTGGATATACTACCACAAACTCTGCTAGTGGGGGTGGTACTTACTCCAATCTTAAAGGAGCATCTCCTGCAGTTGCTGAGGAACATGCAGCTGTATTCACCGCTTTCTTGTCAGCGTATGATGACTTCCTATCCAACAAGAACAACACTGTGAATATGACTGAAGAAGATTTCAGTCAAATTGATCAAGAAGAGCTTGAAAGAATGGACTTGAAGTGGAGCATGGCTATGCTCACAAGACGTGTCAAGAATTTCTTGAAGAAGACTGGGAGGAAGAACGTCACTGATCTGGAAGAGAAGGGTCTTGGATTCAATAAGAGCAAGGTAAAATGCTACCAGTGTCACAACTATGGACACTTTGCTCGTGAATGTGACAGAAAGAAGAATCCACCTTCCGGTTTGTCCAAGCCCTCTCAGTCCACCTCATCTGAGAAGACCAGATCTGATGAAAAAGCGATGGTTTCCGCTGCGCTACTGCTTTCCAACAATGCTTGGGAATGGTCTGACCCAGATGAAGATGATACAGAACGGGCACTAATGGCTGAAGTGCATGAGGTACATGATGAACCCTTATCTTGTGTATCATGCATTAAATTAACTAACCAGCTAAATAGGTATAGAGAGGATACCACACGCCTTAACACTGTCATAGAAAATTTAACTGAAACAAATAATATGTTACGAGACAGTGATAATGCCAGTGGTCAAAAGTTAAAAGCTATTTTGGAAGAGAAAAAGGAACTAAAAGCTAAAATTTTTGAACAACAAGATGAAATTGGTAGCTATGTTGACATGCTATCATCTGTTAAAAGGGAACTTGTTGAATCTCAAACTGAGGTTTTAAATTTAAAGAAAAAGCTTTCAAACTTTTCAACATCCTCTTTAGTCTTTGATGAAATCCTACAGGCACAGAGGACTGACACTAAGAGTAAGGCAGGACTTGGTTTTCATCAAGTCCCACCTCCTAAGGATTATTTACCTATGCCTATTAGGGATAATGTCAATGATATGATGCCTATCTTTACTAAGATAGATGTTAAAACTGTCAAACCTACTGTGAGCATCAATATAAGTAAGCCTGAGCTAGTTAAGGCTGAAAATGTCATCATTGCATGTGAACAACCTGAAACTAGTAGGCCCGAGCCTATTAGGGCTAATACTAGTGAGTCTGAAACAAGTAAGACTCAAAAGGTTGAGAAAGTTAAACCTATTAAGGCCAAGATTCATCAGACTGAACTTATTAAATCTGAAAATACAGTTGAGCCTAAATTAGGAAAGACTCTTTCTGTGCTTCCTCGTATTATTGAAGAGGAAATTGAAATTGAGGATATAACTGATCAAGAGTATCGACCAGTTAAGAAAAACGTCAAGCCTGAAAATCATATAATTACTATCAAACAAAAAGAACAGGCTATAACAAAAGGAAAAGGTAAAGCTATGGCTGAACCTCAAAAGAAGATTGTTTCTAAAACGATTAAATTAAATAAATCTTCTAAAATTTCAACTAAAGCATTTGCTGCTGTTGAATGCTCACACAAGTGTGATTGTTCAACACATGCTTCTTTTGGTCGAGCTCATCGGTTTGTTCCTAAATCTCAATCTTGTTTTGAGCAACGATCTTGCTTCTACTGCAAGAAGCAAGGTCATTTGATAAATAATTGTCATGTGCTTGCAAAGAAACAGTCTGGGAAACAGGTTTCTCAAGTTTCAAAACTTAAAAAACTTTCAAAGAAGCCTATTTCAATGAAATGCTCTAAGCCTACTATCCCAGCTGTTAAGGTCAACATAGTTGAGCAAAATACTTTGCAAAACTTAAAGCCCAAAGTTGTTGACCTGCAAGCATCCAAACCAAAACAAGTTTGGAAGATTAAAGAATCTTGCAAAGATTCTACATCTAACAATACCTCATCAGTCAAACATTCTAAACTGTTTGAAAATAAAGTTTTGACTGATGTGGTCATTGTTGATGATGTTACTGGAGTACCCAAGACTATCAAGGCTTGGGTGTCCATTTCTAACTAATGTACCTTGTTTGTGGTGCCGCAGCAACCTGAATCTGTAAAAAATAGTAAATGGTATATCGACAGCGGTTGTTCTCGGCACATGACCGGTGATGTTTCTCTTTTATCTGAAGTTCATGCTTTCAATGGAGGTTATGTGGCCTTCGCTGGTGATAAAGGGGGAGTTATTTCTAGTCAAGGTACGCTTACCAATGGAATGGTAAGCTTTGAGAAGGTAAATTTTGTGGAGCAATTACAACACAATCTCCTCAGTGTCTCTCAACTGTGCGATAAAAAGTACACTACTACTTTTACAGACACTGAATGTTGTATATTGAAGCCGGGATTTGTGATCCCTGAAGAATGGGTGCTACTGAGGGCACCTCGGGAGCGAGACACGTATATTCAGGACATGAGTACTGTGGAAACTACACAGCTCACTTGTCTTCTTTCTAAAGCTCTCGAGAAGGAATCGTTATTATGGCACAGGCGTATGGGACACTTGCACTTTCGCAAGATGAACTACCTGATCAAGAATGATCTAGTGCGAGGTGTCCCTAAGCAATCCTTTGGACTGAATGATCATTGCGTCCCTTGTCAGAAAGGAAAGCAACACAAAAAGTCTCACAGACCGAAGCTGGCCAATTCAACTGAGAAGCCCTTGGAGCTGTTTCACATGGATCTATTCGGACAAGTCAAAAAGAAGAGTTTGGGAGGTACTTCTTATTGTCTGGTTATGACGGTTGACTACTCGCGGTTTTCTTGGGTTTATTTTCTGAAGACCAAGGATGAAGTGCCTGAGATTCTCATCTATCTATTCGATAAACTGCAAAATCTTTGTAATTTGAGAATCAAGAAAATTAGGAGTGATAACGGTACAGAGTTTAAGAACTCGATTATGGAACTGTACTGTTTGAGTAATGGTATTGAACACCAATTCAGTGCCGCAAGGACTCCACAGCAGAACGGGGTTGCAGAACGTAAGAATAGAACCTTGATTGAGGCTGCACGTACAATGTTATCTGACTCTAAGCTTCCAATCACCTTCTGGGCCGAAGTTGTGAATACGGCCTGCTACGTTCTAAATCAGGTATTAACGGTTAAGAAGAAGAACAAGACATCCTATGAATTGTTCAACAATAGAAAGCCTAATCTACAATTTCTTGAACCGTTTGGCTGCTTATGCACTATTATGCACACCAAGGAACGAATTGCTAAGTTTGGTGAGAAATCCTGTGAAGGTGTTTTTCTAGGATTCTCTAATAACTCACCCAACAAACGTGTGTATAACTTAGTGACCAAGCGTGTGGAAGAACATTTTGAAGTCACCTTTTTCCATTACACTGACAACCCTCAGGGGAAAGGACCCGAATATTTGTTTGACTATCAAACACTGTTTGATTCTTTCAATATTCCTGAGGAAAATGAAGAAGAGGATATAGTGACACTACTTCATGGGCTGGACATCGCTTCTGAAACACCACCTATCTCTGTTCCTCCACCACCTACAGGAACACCAGCAACTGCTCCTGCTGCTACTTGTGAGACTCCACCTCCACTCGTTACTGAGAATGTTCCTGATCCTACAAATGATGAGGAACAAATGTTTGAGGATTCTGTTCAATCACCTGCTTCTGACCTTGAAGATTTACCTGCACGTCAACTCGAACTTGAAGCTGACTCTACAAACCTTGATTCTATCATCGTTCCAGCTGCAATTCCGAGTTCTCGGATCAATGTGTCACATCCAGTTGATGCCATTCTTGGTGATTTAAACAAAGGTGTTTTAACGAGAAGACAGATTGCTGCTGTTGAACAATCTGTGTTGACACCGTCTCCTGTTACCGTCACTGATCCTGTTTGTCTTGCTTCGGAAATTGAAGAATGCTTTCTCTCCCAAGTAGAACCGAAGAAGACAGCTGATGCGTTGAAGGATCCATACTGGGTTGAAGCTATGCAGGAAGAGCTTCAACAATTCAACAAGCTGCAAGTGTGGACTTTGGTGCCTTTACCCAAGGGTGTTCATCCTATTGGCACTCGTTGGGTATATCGTGTGAAGAAGGATGATCGGGGCGTGGTAATTCGCAACAAAGCACGACTAGTGGTCCAGGGTTTCACTCAAATTGAAGGTTTGGACTATGATGAAGTATTTGCTCCGGTTGCTCGTTTGGAATCCATCCACATTTTCCTGGCGTACGCTTCATTCAAAGGATTTCGGGTTTACCAGCTTGACGTTAAGAGTGCATTTCTGTATGGTCAAGTGGTTGAAGAGGTCTATGTCAAACAGCCGCCTGGATTTGAAGACTCTGTTCATCCGAACTACGTCTGCAAGCTAGACAAAGCATTGTATGGTCTTCATCAAGCTCCTAGAGTTTGGTATGAGCGGCTTGCGACTCATCTTCTGAAGAATGGTTTTGTACGAGGAACGATCGACAGTACTCTCTTCATCAAGCATGCAGGGGAGGACTTGTTATTAGTACAGGTTTATGTGGATGACATCATCTTTGGTTCCACCAAGGATGAACTGTGTCGCGACTTCGAGCGGATCATGAAGTTAGAATTTGAAATGAGTGCAATGGGGGAGCTGAACTTTTTCTTGGGCGTACAAGTCGAACAATCTGCTAAAGGGATTTACATTCATCAGTCCAAGTACGTCAATGATATGCTTACGCGGTATAACTTGTCTGACTGTAAATCCTATGGGACACCTTTAGAGCTGAATCATCACCTTGGTCCAGCGGAAGATGAAGAAGAGTGTCCGAAAAAAGATTACCGATCTATGATTGGTTCTCTGATGTATCTCACTGCATCGCGTCCGGACATTGTCTTTGCAGTCTCTCTCTGTTCTAGGTATCAGGCTAAACCGAAGGTGTCTCACATGAAGGCAGTTACGCGAATTTTCGGTTATCTCAAATGTAGACCAACTCTTGGTCTCTGGTATTCTAATGAGAAAACCTTCGCGCTCACTGCTTACTCGGACTCGGATTATGGGGGATGCAATATGGATAAGAAGTCCACTTCTGGTGGATGTCAGTTTCTTGGACCTCGGCTCGTATCATGGCAGTGCAAAAAGCAAACAACTGTTTCTACCTCAACCGCTAAGGCTGAATACATTGCTGCTGCTAGTTGCTGTTCCTAGGTTCTTTGGATACAACACCAGTTGCGCGATTACGGTTTACTCTTAACAATGACTCCTATTCATATAGATAATACTGCTGCTATATGTATTACTCGTAATCCTGTCCAACACTCTAAGACCAAACACATAGAAATTAGGTTTCATTTCATTCGTGATTGTTATGAAAAACACCTAATTGATCTGGTCCAAATAGATACCCTTAAGCAGAATGCCGACCTGTTCACCAAAGCCTTTTCCCGTGCTCGTTTCGATGAGCTAGTCAACATGATAGGTTTACGTTTCTTTCCCATTCAAAAGTAATATTTGTGACCTTAGTCTGTTATGTGTTGGGACATATTATTGTGACAACAGATCTAGCTTGTAATAGGACTAGTGTATTTATTGTCAAACTTGTATAAATTGGTTTAGACTCGTAAATATATGATATTAACTTGTTATTATTATTTGTTAAATGTTATTAAACAAGTATCGATTTCAAGTTAAAGTCAAAATTCGCGAATTGAGAAGTCAACTCGCAGGTTTGACCTGCGAGTTGAGATCTCATCTCGCAACCATCTGGACTCGCAGCTCTCAGCTGCGAGTTGAGATCTGGGCTCGCTGATATCTGGACTCGCAGGTCTTACCTGCGAGTTGAGATCTGGGCTCGCAATCATCTGGACTCGCAGGCCCATGGGCTGCGAGTTGAGTCAACTCGCAAAGCCCATGGCCTGCGAGTTGAACCAGATATAAATATTTTAATGCTGCTCATTATTAGTAGAGATCTAGAAATCCGTGCCAAAAACACACACACCAAATTTTTAAGTATTCTCTCCTCGAAATCTGTGCAGATATAAAAGCATTTATTGAATAGGCTCGGTTTTGATTGTTTAACACTAGTTAATATCAAAACGAAGCTTGTTAATTAATTGCAAAGTTATATAAGCAATAAACCTTAAGTATTGAGGGATTCCGCACCTCAATACCTAAAAGATAATCCGTTATCGAACCAAGATCTAGCGACCTTACAATTGGTATCAGAGCTTTCGGGCTTAGAAACATTGTGGTTACAAGGTTTTTGGTTATATAACATCTTTAGGGTCGTTTTTCGAACGAAATCTACGGATTTATTCGTAAAATACCAAAAAGTTTCAGTTCCCAGATTTCGAGGCGCCGTTTTGCGAGTTGAGATTAGGGTTACTGTTATCTGCGAGTTGAGATTAGGGTTTGTGCGAGTTGAGTTTCTGCGAACCGAGTTCCATTGCGAACTGAGTTCCTTTGCGAACTGAGATTCCTGCGAACCGAGTTCCCCTGCGAACTGAGTTCCTTTGCGAGTTGAGAATCAGCTGCGAACCGAGTTGAGTTTCTGCGAGCTGAGATTCTCTGCGAGCTGAGATTTCTGCGAATTGAGTTTAGTTGCGAGTTGAGATTTCTGAATACGCAAGATAACTTAATTTTTGATTTTAAAATGTCTGATTTGAGCCGAATGATCGAGATGGAACACGAGGTTGGCAAATCTAATGTTCCACCGAAGCTACTCAGACTTGAGGACTATTATGGGTGGAAAGACAGGTTCGAAAGCTACTGTAGATTCCATGACATAACTATCTGGCTGTGTATTAAAAACGGATATGTTGCACCTACAGCTGAGGTAGGGAACGCAACAGTGATTGTGACTTATGATCGAATGAATGACCATCAGAAGAAAGAATTCACCATCGATAATAAAGCACATTCTTCAATTAAGATGAGCCTTCCTAAGGAGATCAACCATCAGTTGAAGTCCTTTCACACAGCTAAAGAGCTGTGGGACGCTCTAGAAAAGAGATGTGAGGGGAGCCCTCAGGTGAAAGCTGGTAAATGTAATCTTCTAAAAAAGCAGTTTATGGTATTTAAGGCTTTTAGAGAAGAAGATCTTGAGGCTTACACCACCCGTTTCTATCATCTATTAAGTGAGCTTGACGACCATGCTATCTTTTATAATGACAAGGAGAAAACCGACAAGTTTATTGAGGGTTTACCTTGTAAATGGGAGATGTACGGTATCATGCTGAAAGATAATGATGAAAGATATGCAACCATGACCCTAGAGAAAGCGATTGATAAACTAAGGGGTTATGACTTCTCTAAGAAAACGAGAGACGGATTCTGATCATCTACAGAATCCTGGTCTGTACCATGGAAAGACTAGTATCTCTAATTCCTCATCCAATTTGACCACGGCTTTGTTTGCAGGTGAAATTGATGAGATTGGAGAAAAATTGACTGAGGATCTCTGTTTCATTGCTTCGGATAACGGTGATAAACGAAACAGGAACACCACCTCAGATAAATCCACTCAAGGGCATCATAAGATGCCGATGAGTGTGAAATCAGCCGAACAACAACTTTCTGTGTTGGCATCGTTCGTTGCTTCTTATGAAAACTATATTCAAGGGAAGATAAACGATCCAGCACAATTTGATGAAGATTATGATCAGGTTGATCCTGACGACTTAGAGGAAATGGACCTCCAGTGGCAACTGGCTATGGTGTCAAGGAGAGTAAAGAATTTCCTAAAGCGTACGGGTAAGAGAGTGGTTGGAAATCGACCAGGTTTTGACAAGTCCAAGGTCAAGTGTTATAATTGTCAAGGTTACGGACACTTTGCCAGGGAATGCCAAAGACCAAAGCTTGATGCTGGATCTTCAAAACAAGATTCGGGAAGTAATCTAACTTCCAAAGTCTTAGTGGTTCAGCAAATAGATGGATCTTATGATTGGTCTACACCATCAGAGCAAGCTCTCATGGCTGAGATTGACGATCAAGAGAAACAAATTGAATCCACTTCCTACATGCCAACTACTGAAGAACTTCAAGCTAATGTGCCACACACTGAAGTTAAGGGGATTGAGGAAGATGTTCTCTACATCAACTCGACAGAAGAAATGAGTCCCAATGATTTTGTGGCATATATGGCTGATATTCAATCCGAAAAGAAAAAGGTATGTCTAGATCTCCTTACTCTCACCGATGTATGCTATTTAGTTACTGATCTTCAAACACAGGTTAGTGTCTTTGCAGAATCTAACAAAACCTTGACCTCAGAATTAGACTTAGCTAAGTCTGATGTTCGTCGGTTAGGTGAAGATAAATTAGCAATGAACGAGAAGATTAAGAGTGATACTCTAGATAAGACCAGTCTGACTGACATTATAAATGAACAATGTATTAAAATAGACGGGTTATATCTAAACCTTAATGAGCTTAATAGAAATATAGCTATTAGGGATAAGGAGTTATCAGAGTCAAATATGAAACTGGTAGAGCTGAATAGAAAATTTGAAGGTTATAGCACTTCTTCTTTGACCTTAAATAGAATCATTGGCTCTCAACGTAGTGTAAAGGATGTTACTGGCCTAGGATACTCAGATGTCCCTCCGCCTTTTAATGCCAATTACACTGCTTCCACTTCTGTTGACTTAGAAATGACAGACGTTAATCCTGAGACTGAGGATTTGGAAAATCAACAGTCTATTGCATCTGAGATCCAAAAGGAGACTGTCAATGATTCATCTTTAACCAAGAGTACAGTCAAATCTCTCACTAAAGTACAATTCGTATCAAGTGGGATGATTGGAAGTACTGATGGAAATAATGAAGTCATTAAGAAACATAAGGAGTTACCTTCAGTGTCTTTTGATCAGATAAAGAAGGAGTCTGCTAAGACTGCTAAGTCACGAAAGCAGATGTCATGCTTCAAATGTCATCAACGAGGACATGTCTCTTCTTGTTGTCCCAATAAGAAGAATGAAGCTGCTCCTAAGCGCGAGGCCAGTGATAAGTCTAAAAATATCTCTAGCACAGACAGGTTAGGTACCAGACCTGGTATTGGTATTAAACCTGTGACTGCTCTGAAAAGAGATGCGTCTCACAGTGTCTCGCCACCAAAACCTAAACGGCATGAAAACTCTGCTAAGGATCAGGTGCCGTCGAGGTTTATGACTCCGAGAAGGAACCAAAGTCATTTTGAGATTGGTTCTACATCTCGCACACAAGGAGTTTACCAAGGGTCCTATGATAATCGTAGCCAAGGGCAAAAATCCCAGGGTTATATTTCGGGGAGGGTTGGAAATCAATCAACTTATAGACCCAGGACCACTAATCATCAGCAAGCTGATGCGTCTTCAAAAGTGACCAAAGCTCCCAATGGGAAAAATGGTTACTTTAAAGAGCTACAGTTTGTCGATGATAAGGGACAAACCAAGACCGTAATGGCTTGGGTCCCTCTTGATAACTGATTGTTTACAACTTGTATGTGCAGGAGCAGACTGGGAACAATGATAATTGGTGGTATGTTGACAGTGGATGCTCTAGGCACATGACAGGAACCAGAAGTCTACTGACAGACTTCAGAGGTGGACTGAGACAAGGAGTGCACTTCGCCGGTGATAAAGGAGGAGTAATTACTGGGAAAGGAACTGTTTCTAATGGAACTTTGACTCTAGAGGATGTGAATTATGTTGAAGAACTAACGCACAACCTAGTGAGTGTTTCCCAAGTCTGTGATAAAGGTCATCCTGTTCTCTTCACTGAGAAAGAGGCCTTGATCCTGAAGCCGGGTTTTATCATTCCCGATAAATGGATACTGATGAAAGCTCCAAGGAAGAAGGACATTTATGCTATCAACATGAATGCTCCTATTACTTCAATGGTGTCTACTTGTCTGTTATCCAAGGCTTCAGAATCAGACTCTCTCCTATGGCATAGGAAAATGGCACACTTAAACTTTCGAAAAATGAACTATATAACCAAACATGGGTTAGTTCTGGGTGTACCACCGAAGAGTTTTGCATTTGAAGACAAGTGTATATCCTGCTTGAAAGGAAAACAGCATAAGAAACCACACAAGTCTAAAAATGTGAACTCTATTTCCTCGCCTTTTGAGTTGCTACATATGGATCTCTTTGGCCCAATAAGCAAGAGAAGCATAGGTGGCAAATGGTACTGTCTGGTTGTCACAGACGATTTCTCTAGATTCTCTTGGGTATTCTTTTTGGGATCTAAGGATGAAACTCCGGGCATTCTTATGGAGTTTCTAGATCTAATAGAGAACATCTATAGAAAAAGAGTTAAGAGAATTCGTAGTGACAATGGGACCGAGTTCAAGAATTCTACATTGAATGTATATTGCTTAAGCAAAGGCATTCAACATCAATTCAGTGCACCATATGAACCTCAACAAAATGGTGTTGCTGAAAGGAAGAATAGAACTCTAATTGAAGCAGCGAGAACAATGCTTGCAGATTCAAGGCTTCCGGTCATATTTTGGGCAGAAGCAGTGAATACAGCATGTCATGTTCTCAATCGGGTTCTTACGGTGAAAAAGCAGAACAAGACATGTTATGAGCTTTTAAACAAAAAGAAACCGAACTTAAAAGGGTTTGAACCCTTTGGAGTTTCATGTACGTTGTTGAAAACGAGTCATCAACCTAAATTTGGTGAAAAGGCTGACGAAGGATACTTCCTAGGTTACATGCCTAACTCACCAAACAAAAGGGCCTTCAATAAAAATTCAGGACGTGTTGAAATAGTTTATAACATCGAAGTTACGAGCTATACACATGACTCACATAAGGGATTGGATTGGCAGTTTGACTATTCAGATCTTTTCAAGTCATTTAAAGTCCCTATCAGTGACTATGTCGGTAACTCAGACATTCCTGAGCATTTATTGTCGGGAGATGAGGATCCCACTCCTTCTCCAACATCGAGTGCTCAAACGTCTGATGCTAGGAATATTGTCGATACTGATGTTGTCCCCCCTATCGAGTCACAACTACCTCAAGATGATATACCTCAAGAGAGTGAAGATCCTGAAATTGCTTCTCAAAGGGTTATGGATGATGTTCTTACTCCTCTGAGACAATTAAGGATATCAACTACTAATGATGGTATACCACCCTTGGAGGAAATTTGTGCCAACTTACAGGATGATATTCCAGTTGAACCTGTTACTTCAACAAGAATTAATAGGATTCATCCAATTGATAATATCATCGGTGATCCAAATTCTCCTGTTCTGACTCGAAATCAATCTAAAGCTAGTACATCCACTCATTCAAGCTTGTATGCTGAAATGAACGAGACAGGGATTTCAAATCTATGTCTATATTCATGCTTTATCTCACAAATTGAACCTAAGAATGTTCAGATAGCTTTGAAGGAAAATTCGTGGGTCGAGGCAATGCAGGAAGAACTGTCACAGTTCACAAAATTGCAAGTTTGGGAGTTGGTTGACCTACCTGTTGGAGAATATCCAATTGGAACTAGATGGGTATTTAAGTGCAAGAAAGACGATCGAGGAATCGTAATTCGCAATAAAGCTCGTCTAGTTGTCCAAGGTTTTAATCAACAAGAGGGGATTGATTACAATGAAGTGTTTGCGCCTGTGGCTAGGCTTGAAGCAATTAGGTTATTTTTAGCATTTGCAGCCTCAAAGAAAATAAAAGTATTTCAGCTGGATGTTAAAAGTGTCTTCTTGTATGGCAAAGTCAAAGAAACGGTGTATGTTTCTCAACCACCGGGATTTACTGATCCAAAGTATCCAGATAGAGTATATCGTCTCGATAAGGCTCTATATGGATTACATCAAGCTCTGAGAGCGTGGTATGAGACACTGTCCACTTATCTTCTTGAGAATGGATTCACAAGAGGAAGAATTGACAGTACACTCTTTGTGAAATGGAAAAGAAGAGACTTTCTACTTGTTCAAGTATATGTTGACGATATCATCTTTGGGTCATCTGACGAAAGGATGTGTAGTGAATTTGAAAAGGTTATGAAGAACAAGTTTGAGATGTCAGCAATGGGTGAATTGACATTTTTCTTAGGATTGCAAGTCGATCAAAAGAAAGATGGATATTTCATTCATCAGACTAAGTATACTAATGAGCTTCTAGAACGATTCAAGATGGAAGAATCAAGAATTTTTCATACTCCTATTCCGGAAGCCCATGGTATTGGTCCAGATACATCGAGTGATAGAGACGTGGATCCTACTCTTTACAGGGCCATGATTGGATCACTAATGTATCTTACAGCATCAAGGCCTGATATAATGTTTGCAGTATGTGTCTGCGCAAGATATCAAGCTACTCCTAAAGAATCTCACATGCAAGCAGTAAAACGGATTCTTCGTTACCTCAAAGGGAAACCGAAGCTGGGACTTTGGTATCCGACTGATGGAGACTTAGATTTTGTGGCTTACACTGATTCTGATTACGGAGGATGCAATCAGAATAGAAAGTCTACAACCGGTGGATGTCAATTCCTAGGAGGTAGACTGGTCTCTTGGCAATGCAAGAAGCAAACCTCAGTAGCCATTTCTACATGTGAAGCTGAGTATGTTGCAGCTGGCAGCTGTTGTTCCCAAGTTCTGTGGATACAACAGCAATTGCTTGATTATGGGCTGAATATAACAAATACGCCTATGATGATTGATAATGAATCAACGATCTCAATAACCAATAATCCAGTCAAGCACAGTAAAACTAAACATATTGATATTCGACATCACTTTATTAGAGACTGTGCTGAGAAAAACCTGATAAAGTTAGCTAAGGTTCCATCTGTGGATAATTTAGCAGACTTATACACCAAAGCGTTCGACAGAGCTCGATTCGAGAAATTGGTGCAACTAAATGGAATGAGAAATCCAGAGGATTAGTCTTCCATAGAGTTATTTTGTAATAATTAGCTGGTCTTATTTATTAGTTTATGCCATTTTTAAAATAAAAAAAAAAAAAGGGGTTAGGCGTATGGCATTCATTTGCTTGTTACCGTTGGGGAATCGCCTCCGATAAAGGTTAAGTCTTTATCAACTGGGAAATGATAGTAAATTAGAGGAATTGGCTTAATAAATGTAGGTAAAAGTCTTAAGTTAGATGTGTTAGTAGATTCAAATTTGTTACATGAACTTTACATCTTTAAAACCAGGCCTTCACTTATCTTTATTTTAGTATACTCCTCTCTCCACACGATATAATCTACTTGAAAAACTTTAGATCTAGATAGCTTCATTATATGATGTACTGGTAGGCAATGTCTGCTTTGATTTCTGAGCATATAATAAGCTATAAATCTTCTGTGTGTTATCTCGTGTGATTTACTATATGACGTATGACATAAGTCTTAATTGATGAAAGATAGTCTGACCATACACTGTTATCAAGAATCTATGAAAATATGTCAAGACAAATAATAAGAATTATGGCTGTTAGTGAAATTACTGGTGTCTCTATTGTACTAAGTACAGACCTGACTCCTTTAGTTTTGCCAATAGTTTCAAGCTTGGTTTGTCTATACTAAGGGATCTTCTGTTGTACTAAGTACAGAACTAGAACCACTAGTATCTACAAAACGAGTTTGATATTTGTCACATTTACTCAAGGGTATGTCATATGTTTCGAAAAGAACATCATTTAGTGACCTCTATCTTGCAAAGTGAAAGATACAGTGTTATGTGTTTTACTAAATTTCTCAGTATGTCATTTTTGAATCACATTTGGTAATACACATACAAACAATAAAAGGTTTGCTCGGAAATCAGTATAGACTTTGTTTATATGGATTATAATACCAGTAATCATCTTGAACTGTCTATGATATTTAAATCACTTCATTTTGACATGAATATTATATTTTGTGGAAATAGGTAACCAAGTTATACTCTTATAAATGTAAGTTGATAAATGGTTAAGTTGTGAGTTCTTATGTAACTTATTGTGAATTTCATAAGGTTTGCATACTAACAATCTTCTTATATTTTTTACTCATCATTTGGTTCAGCTGTTTCTTTCTAATATGATCCCACTGTCGATAATTTCTTAATGCCCTCGATTAGGATCTATTTTACTTTATTTTATTGTAATTTTATTTTAGTCAAAGTGTTTCATTAATACAAGGGTACTTGATACCAATGTTTATTATGAATCATTGAACTTTTATTTATTTCATTTTATCTTATTTCTCTTTATTTTATTTTTCTTATGTTTCTATTGTTCGTATTATTGCATCACAAGTGAAAGATCCTCAGATTTTAGACTTGTACGCGACTTGGACTTAAAAATGACGTTTTGTAATTAAAATGTAATTTTTGGACAAAAACTGCGAGCCGAGAACAGTGCTGCGAGTTGACTTTGGGCTGCGAGTCGAACTCAACTCTGCGAGTTGAGTTCTGCGAGCCGAGATTCATAGAAATGGCTCGACAATTCGCCGCTCAGCACAACGTGCTCGTCGATCTGGATATCAATGCACGTGGTGCTGCCAGACTAGCTCAGATTCTCACATTCTTAGGTCGATCGAGGATTCAGTTTGCTGTTACAGAATCCCCAGCCTTATCAAAGGATCTTTTAGATCAATTCTGGGCTAATATCGAGTTCGACACAGTCGTCAACCCACCAGTGATTAGGACTAGAGTGAATAATCATCCGATTGTGTTCTCTTCTACTGACATCAGGCATATTTTACATCTGGGCACGGCTGATCAGGAAGATGGCCCAACCGAGTTCTCTTCAGATTTTCTTGAGGGTGCTCTAGGCCGTATGGGGTACGTGGGACCCATGCGTGGACGCCAGTTCTTGAAGGCTCTTGTCTTCGGTCAGTGGAGATTCTTATGGCACGTCCTAGTGACTGTTTTTGGTGCCAAGAAGGGAGGATATGATGAGCTGAGCCCTTCGCTTCTATCAGGAGTACTGTCCCTGGTTTACAATAAACCATACAGTTTCTCAGATTATATTTTTGGCGAGATTGCTCGACAGATCTCGGGAGCTGTTAGATCACAGTTCATGATCTACCCGAGATTCTGTATGCTGATTATTCGAGCCTCGATTCCAGACTTGCCGGACTTTCAAGCTGACTTAAAGGTTGACACTATCGGGCTGCGGGCTTATAATGCCATGTTTATGCAAACTTCAAGGAGGTTTGAGATGCAGCCACAGCCGACAGAGCTGTTTGGGTTTTTGCTTAATCCAGATTATGTGACGCCACCAAATCATGGTTGGCTGGATGTTGATGTGGCAGAGGGTGCTCCTGAGCCACAAGAACTGATCGAGGAGGTTTTGATTCAGGTGCATCAATCTGGGCAAGAGATTAATGCTGATGTTGCAGCCGAAGTGGTGCAACAAGTACTGGCTGATACTGATGATGCCAATGATCCCATCATGCAAGATGTGGATCAGTATGTTGCTGAAGCACCAAGGGTTGCAGAACCCACCACTGAGGCACCAGAGGCTGCCGGTCCATCGGGCAGAGATGGAGAAGCTGCTTCGGCTTCTGAATCTGAGTCTGATGATGATGATGAGACTGGACCACCAGGGTTTGTCTCCGGTATCCCTGAAGGGATGATTCGTCAAGGATCAAAGTTGATTATGGATCCGGCATTGAAGTTAAAGAGGAAAGCCGTGGACCAAGATCCCGATTTTGTTTTGGTTGATGAAGATGAGGATGAAGAAGAAGAGGAGGAGGTGCTCATTACTCGACCTCGCAAACTGCTCAGACAAACAGCTTCAACCTCTGCAGCTCATCTACAATCCAGTTCTACGCCCTTAGAGGCTGAAATGATTGCTGCTTTGGTTCGCCCGTCTTCGCACCCAACCACCAAATCTAGCAGGGTCGCAGCGCGTCTATTAACCGATGTCGCTACCGAGATAGCGAAGAAAATGCAACCGCCCGCTCCCACGCCACCAACCACCACTACTGCTGCTCCATCCACCTCCTCTGCGACTGATTCTGATCATATTAATAGCTTAGAGTCCAGAGTTCGAGAGTTGGAAGAAACCGTCAAATTCTTGATTTCTCAAATGCTGTCTATGTCTGATAACATGACTAATCAGAATGATGCCTATTCACTGCTCATCAAGACGAATAACAATCTGATAGATGATGTAGCTGACAAGCAGAGGCAAATTGATAGACTTGATCGCCTGGTCATCAGCCTTCTGAAGGACAAGCCATCTCAAGGGGAGGTATTGATATATCAAGAGTCCTGCAAGGAAGATGAGCTGGCGAAGAAGAATAAGAATGATGAAGACGATGATCCCGCAGCTGGAAAAGATAGTGAGCTGGCCGGTCCTTCAACAACTGGTCAGCAGACTACATTTCAGGGGGAGTCTGCTGAAGCAAGTGGTAGTGGAGCTGGTGCTGCGAAGGGTGGAGCTGAAGAAGGTGACACTTGTATTAATATAGATTGAGTGTAATTATTAATACATTGTAACTTTGAATCATTTTGTAATTAAGATGTTTGAACTTGAATGTTTAAAATGTTATAATTATGAATGTTCGTATATTATAAGTCTTTTGTAATTCTAGATTGACTATGATCGATAAAAGAGTTATAGGATCATATAATATATGATGTTCGCATATTATAAGACTTATTCAAATTTTAGATCGATTATCATAATCGATGAAAGATTTGAATAAGTATATATAATATCTTTCAAATACACAAAGGGATTAATAAGAAAAATCTTAGATTGATTCAGGGAAATCAATGAAAGAACTTATGATATTAATCTATTTGTGTATGTATTTCTATAGGTCATGAAATGTTGAACTTATCAGATTCTGAAGGCGACATGCCAGATGAATTAGATGAGGACATTGACTTTGACCTCGAAGAAGGAGAGTTTGTACCTCCTGAAGATTGGACTTTCATTGTTAATGATGGGGCAGACGACTGTGTAGATCTTGACGCTGATGTTGTTGAACACATTGTAAGCCCATCTAAAACTAAAGTGGTCATCAAGGAAGAAGATGGAGAAAGGGTTGTTGAGTTAGATGAAAGTCTAGATGACTCAACCAGTTCTGAATCAGAAGATGACCTTCCAGAGAAACTCAGAAATAATCCCATGTTTAGACCTCTGAAAAGGAGAAAGCAAAAGGTTGGGATGTCTGAAGTAGATATAACTGGAAAGAAAGCTCCAAGGAAGGGGATCATCGGCTGGTATTTTGATTCTGACTTGAAACTTTTCGCTATCAAAAGATTTGACGGAGTTCAATATTTCGATAAGAAGCTTAAAGTATTCAGTTCGCTTCCTCGATTTGAAATTCGAGACTTGGCACGCTTAGAACTGATAAATCCTAGTAATGATCCCTACGCAACGTATGTTGAGAGAATCATTCGGACTGAGGGTAGATCAATGAAGTTTGAGAAGATTAAGCCAAGAGTCGGAAAGACGATCAAATTAAAGGAACGAAGTCAGAGAACTGGCCGAAGATTAAGGAAGAAAACTTATCCAGCTGTCAAGTGCATACAGCAGATACCACTAAAACCTATGCCACAGAATATTCTGGGAAATCTTCTGAATTGGCACGTGGATTCTGAGACTGGTGAAGCTGTCATGGTTGAAGCTGATGATGAAGTTGAAGGAGGAGAAAGAGTAATTCTGACAGTCTATGACCATCGACACCTGATGAATCTGTCGAAGAAGGACCTATTGAAGTTAAACGAAATTAGGATCCTGACGACTGAAGCATGGGGTGATCTTGCAAGAGATTATCAATTAATGGTGAAGACTTGTGTTAGAATGAAGATTCATATGGGCAGTAGAATTTACAAGTGAAGACCAAGGACAAAGTTGAAGATAACGACGCTAGAGCTATTGTCAAGGGGGAGTATGTTGGGACATATTATTGTGACAACAGATCTAGCTTGTAATAGGACTAGTGTATTTATTGTCAAACTTGTATAAATTGGTTTAGACTCGTAAATATATGATATTAACTTGTTATTATTATTTGTTAAATGTTATTAAACAAGTATCGATTTCAAGTTAAAGTCAAAATTCGCGAATTGAGAAGTCAACTCGCAGGTTTGACCTGCGAGTTGAGATCTCATCTCGCAACCATCTGGACTCGCAGCTCTCAGCTGCGAGTTGAGATCTGGGCTCGCTGATATCTGGACTCGCAGGTCTTACCTGCGAGTTGAGATCTGGGCTCGCAATCATCTGGACTCGCAGGCCCATGGGCTGCGAGTTGAGTCAACTCGCAAAGCCCATGGCCTGCGAGTTGAACCAGATATAAATATTTTAATGCTGCTCATTATTAGTAGAGATCTAGAAATCCGTGCCAAAAACACACACACCAAATTTTTAAGTATTCTCTCCTCGAAATCTGTGCAGATATAAAAGCATTTATTGAATAGGCTCGGTTTTGATTGTTTAACACTAGTTAATATCAAAACGAAGCTTGTTAATTAATTGCAAAGTTATATAAGCAATAAACCTTAAGTATTGAGGGATTCCGCACCTCAATACCTAAAAGATAATCCGTTATCGAACCAAGATCTAGCGACCTTACATTATGTTCTTATTATTATTATTTGTTAAAAAAAAAAAAAAAAAAAAAAAAAGGGGGGGCCTAAGCAATAGCCATTCTTCATGTTATTTAACATTTAAGAAAAGCAACGTTGCAACATTTGTTAAAAGACGTTTAGTTGTGTTCAAAACAACTAGGGATATGATAGTACATTTGGAGACACTCCTCAAACGACAATCTCAAGTTTTATCCTCGATATATCAGTAGGTTTATCTTGTATATGTTATTCTTGCTCTTATAAACATCTGACTACTTGCACGATGTATTGGTAGACATGTTCACACTCTTCTTTGCGCAACTAAGAAATACTAAAATCCGTGTTTACTCTTTTGTGATGACCATCATATGATGTATGACAATGTGTCTTAAATTCTTATGTATTAGCTTGCCATGCTTCAATTGACTTGAGTTTGTATCTGACATCATTTGGGGATTTATACTGTCTGTTTCCTTTGTTGTACGTCCGTACAGACCTGGTCTCAGTCAGTATACTTTCAAACATTAAGCAAACAAAAGTCAAAGTACTTTCAAATCTTATAAAATCAAAGATTACTTACAAGGTCGCCAAATGGTTTGACCAAGTCTGGTTTTGCTTACACCTGAATCAAGTTTATGTCGGTTTGTTGTACGGATGTACAGACCTGTCACCGCTGGCTTGATTCTTAAAAATGTTGAATTCAAACGCTTTCTCTAACTAATCGAAGTTTTGAGCATGACTTCATACTAAGAGTATATCTATGGGGGAGTCACAGAGATCTATTCACTCTCACAATAACTGCTACGCTTGAAGTTGTGTGTGTTACATGTTTAAGTGGACAAACAATACTGATAATCGTCTTGTTTCACACTGCGTCTAAGGCTTGATAACTTTCTTGATAAACTTAAATTTGGACAACTATACAGGTAATCGAATTAAAGTTTGATATTGTCTTGCGAGTCTGTCTTTCTAATATGATTCCTACAATGACACATCTAAATCTGTTCTTTTCATGTCTTTTATTATTTATTTATTTATTATTTTGCTATTTAGTTTATTTAATTCGTTCACTAAGTGTCACAAATATAAAAATCCTTAAAAACGTGAACTCTTGATTGACTTCTGCGACACAAGGCTTGTGTCGCTTATTTGTGTTGACTATCCTGCGACACAACACTTGTGTCGCATACTTTGTGGCCCAACGACACAGTCATTGTGTCGCTCCCTTATGTCGCTCATTGTGCTGATACTTTCAGCGACACAAGGCTTGTGTCGCATATTGTGTCGCTGCCTTATGTCAGGGGTATAAATACCCTCGTGTCGCTGTAATTAGTTTTTAATTACCAGCGACACTGTAAGTCTCTAGATCTTGGTTAGCGATAACGGATTATCTTTTAGGTATTGAGGTGCGGAATCCCTCAATACTTAAGGTTTATTGCTTATATAACTTTGCAATTAATTAACAAGCTTCGTTTTGATATTAACTAGTGTTAAACAATCAAAACCGAGCCTATTCAATAAATGCTTTTATATCTGCACAGATTTCGAGGAGAGAATACTTAAAATATTTGGTGTGTATATTTCTGGCACGGATTTCTAGGTCTCAATAATAATGAGCAGCATTAAAATATTTATATCTGGTTCAACTCGCAGGCCATGGGCTTTGCGAGTTGACTCAACTCGCAGCCCATGGGCCTGCGAGTCCAGATGATTGCGAGCCCAAATCTCAACTCGCAGCTGAGAGCTGCGAGTCCAGATGGTTGCGAGATGAGATCTCAACTCGCAGGTCAAACCTGCGAGTTGACTTCTCAATTCGCGAATTTTGACTTTAACTTTGAAATTCGATACTTGTTCAATAACATTTAACAAATAATAATAACAAGTAATATCATATATTTACGAGTCTAAACCAATTTATACAAGTTTGACAATAAATACACTAGTCCTATTACAAGCTAGATCTGTTGTCACAATAATATGTCCCAACAGACTCCCCCTTGACAATAGCTCTAGCGTCGTTATCTTCAACTTTGTCCTTGGTCTTCACTTGTAAATTCTACTGCCCATATGAATCTTCATTCTAACACAAGTCTTCACCATTAATTGATAATCTCTTGCAAGATCACCCCATGCTTCAGTCGTCAGGATCCTAATTTCGTTTAACTTCAATAGGTCCTTCTTCGACAGATTCATCAGGTGTCGATGGTCATAGACTGTCAGAATTACTCTTTCTCCTCCTTCAACTTCATCATCAGCTTCAACCATGACAGCTTCACCAGTCTCAGAATCCACGTGCCAATTCAGAAGATTTCCCAGAATATTCTGTGGCATAGGTTTTAGTGGTATCTGCTGTATGCACTTGACGGCTGGATAAGTTTTCTTCCTTAATCTTCGGCCAGTTCTCTGACTTCGTTCCTTTAATTTGATCGTCTTTCCGACTCTTGGCTTAATCTTCTCAAACTTCATTGATCTACCCTCAGTCCGAATGATTCTCTCAACGTACGTTGCGTAGGGATCATTACTGGGATTTATCAGTTCTAAGCGTGCCAAGTCTCGAACTTCAAATCGAGGAAGCGAACTGAATACTTTAAGCTTCTTATCGAAATATTGAACTCCGTCAAATCTTTTGATAGCGAAAAGTTTCAAGTCAGAATCAAAATACCAGCCGATGATCCCCTTCCTTGGAGCTTTCTTTCCAGTTATATCTACTTCAGACATCCCAACCTTTTGCTTTCTCCTTTTCAGAGGTCTAAACATGGGATTATTTCTGAGTTTCTCTGGAAGGTCATCTTCTGATTCAGAACTGGTTGAGTCATCTAGACTTTCATCTAACTCAACAACCCTTTCTCCATCTTCTTCCTTGATGACCACTTTAGTTTTAGATGGGCTTACAATGTGTTCAACAACATCAGCGTCAAGATCTACACATTCGTCTGCCCCATCATTAACAATGAAAGTCCAATCTTCAGGAGGTACAAACTCTCCTTCTTCAAGGTCAAAGTCAATGTCCTCATCTAATTCATCTGGCATGTCGCCTTCAGAATCTGATAAGTTCAACATTTCATGACCTATAGAAATACATACACAAATAGATTAATATCATAAGTTCTTTCATTGATTTCCCTGAATCAATCTAAGATTTTTCTTATTAATCCCTTTGTGTATTTAAAATATATTATATATATATACATATTCAAATCTTTCATCGATTATGATAATCGATCTAAAATTTGAATAAGTCTTATAATATGCGAACATCATATATTATATGATCCTATAACTCTTTTATCGATCATAGTCAATCTAGAATTACAAAAGGCTTATAATATACGAACATTCATAATTATAACATTTTAAACATTCAAGTTTAAACATCTTAATTACAGAATTATATTACAAAATAATTCAAAGTTACAATGTATTAATAATTACAATCAGTCTATATTAATACAAGTGTCACCTTCTTCAGCTCCACCCTTCGCAGCACCAGTACCAGCTCCACTTCCACTTGCTTCAGCAGACTCCCCCTGAAATGTAGTCTGCTGACCAGTCGTTGAAGGACCGGCCAGCTCACTATCTTTTCCAGCTGCGGGATCATCGTCTTCATCATTCTTATTCTTCTTCGCCAGCTCATCTTCCTTGCAGGACTCTTGATATATCAATACCTCCCCTTGAGATGGCTTGTCCTTCAGAAGGCTGATGACCAGGCGATCAAGTCTATCAATTTGCCTCTGCTTGTCAGCTACATCATCTATCAGATTGTTATTCGTCTTGATGAGCAGTGAGTAGGCATCATTCTGATTAGTCATGTTATCAGACATAGACAGCATTTGAGAAATCAAGAATTTGACGGTTTCTTCCAACTCTCGAACTCTGGACTCTAAGCTATTAATATGATCAGAATCAGTCGCAGAGGAGGTGGATGGAGCAGCAGTAGTGGTGGTTGGTGGCGTGGGAGCGGGCGGTTGCATTTTCTTCGCTATCTCAGTAGCGACATCGGTTAATAGACGCGCTGCGACCCTGCTAGATTTGGTGGTTGGGTGCGAAGACGGGCGAACCAAAGCAGCAATCATTTCAGCCTCTGAGGGCGTAGAACTTGATTGTAGATGAGCTGCAGAGGTTGAAGCTGTTTGTCTGAGCAGCTTGCGAGGTCGAGTAATTAGCACCTCCTCCTCTTCATCTTCATCCTCATCTTCTTCGACAAGAACAAAATCAGGATCCTGATCAACGGCTTTTCTTTTTAACTTCAATGCCGGATCCATAATCAATTTTGATCCTTGACGAATCATCCCTTCAGGGATACCGGAGACAAACCCTGGTGGTCCAGTCTCATCATCATCATCATCAGCATCAGACCCAGATTCAGAAGCAGAAGCAGCTTCTCCATCACTGCCCGATGGCCCAACAGCATCTGGTGCCTCAGTGGTGGGTTCTGCAACCCTTGGTGCTTCAGCAACATACTGATCCACATCTTGCATGATGGGATCATTGGCATCATCAATATCAGCCAGTACTTGTTGCACCACTTCGGCTGCAACATCAGCATTAACTTGTGGCTCTTGCTGATTTGCCTGATTTAGAACCTCCTCGATCAGTTCTTGTGGCTCAGGAGCACCCTCTGCCACATCAACATCCAGCCAACCATGATTTGGTGGCGTCACATAATCTGGATTAAGCAAAAACCCAAACAACTCTGTCAGCTGTGGTTGCATCTCGAATCTGCGAGAGGTTTGCATAAACATCGCATTATATGCCCGTAACCCAATGATATCAACCTTCAGATCCGCTTGAAAAACCGGCAGATCAGGGATAGAGGCCCTAATAATCAGCATGCAAAATCGAGGATAAATCATAAACTGCGATCTAACTCCCCCCAAAATTTGGCGTACAATCTCCCCAAAGATGTAATCTGAAAAGCTGTATGGTTTGTTATAAACCAGTGACAGTAAAGCAGATAGGAGAGAAGAGCTCAACTCATCGTATCCTCCCTTCTTCGGTCCAAAGATAGTTACAAGGACATGCCATAAAAACCTCCACTCACCAAAAACGAGCGCCTTCAAGAACTGACGCCCTCTCTTGGGTCCAACATACCCCATACGTCCTAGAGCTCCCTCAATAAAATCCGAAGAAAACTCTGTCGGTCCATCTTCCTGCTCTACAGTGCCTAACTGTAATATGTTTCGCAGATCTGAGGCAGAGAAGATAACCGGGTGGTCATTAATCCTTGTCTGGATGACCGGAGGATTCACAGATGTGTCATATACTATATTAGCCCAGAACTGGGTAAGTATATCATGTGAAAGAGCAGGTGACTCTGTAATGGCGTACTGTATCCTTGATCGACTCAGAAAAGTAAGAATCCGAGCGACCCTGGATGCACCTCGTGCATTGACATCCAAATCAACAAGCACGTTGTGATGAGCAACAAATAGTCGAGCCATATCTGTAATATTACAAATCACACAAATGTTAGACAATGTGTTTAACCAATATTGATAAACTTATATGATCTACAACTCATAATTGAACTATTAAGTCGTCAAACTTAATTATCAATTATAGTGGTTCAACATATACTAAATCAATAAGTCTAACTTTCAAATTAACCTGCTACACAAATATATTACTTATTACGGAAAGTCATAAGTCTTATATATAAAGTATACGGTTTTACGTGTTTACATTTAAGTCGACACGTCTAACCGAAGACTATTTTAATTTATAAACGCTCAATTAGTTAACTAATCGAGAGATCGTAAATTAAAATTAGAAATCAAAAGTTTCAAAAAGTCAACTCGCTAGTTCAACTCGGAGTCAACAAGTCAACTCGCAAGTTCAACTCGCAGTCAACAAGTCAACTCGCAAGTTCAACTCGCAAGTTCAACTCGCAGTCAACAAGTCAACTCGCAAGTTAGACTTGCAAGTCAACTCGCAGGTTGGACTCGCAAGTCAACTCGCAAGGTTGACTCGCAGGTCAACTCGCAAGTTCAACTCGCAAGTTCAACTCGCAGAGTTCAACTCGCAAGTCAGAATGAATGTTGACCCGTTGACCTGCTGACCTGCGAGTTGAGTTGGATCTCAACTCGCAGGATGAACTGCAGAAATGACATCATCCAAATTTTTCAAATTTTGGAAGTTTTAGCATGATCAGTCTATGTCCTCAGGTCCAATGTACTCCTATTAACATAAACCCTAAGGTTTCGTGTTGATTTGAGCATTATATTAAAGATTTTGGTAATTAAAAATCAAAAACCCTTATTTTTAATAAAATGTCGATTTTGATCAAACTACACGGTGGATTAGCTTGATTTATACCTCAATAGATTCACAATCCAAAAATGTATAAAAGCAATAAGGTCAAACGTTCGATGCCAAAACGAAATTTCAAAAATAATAATGAAATAGTGTTTCGGCTCGCAACTGTCAACTCGCAAATGTGTTTGGATTCGCAAGTGAGTTTGAAGTCTGAACTCGCAGCCCTTTTTATACCCATTGAATCTCGGCTCGCAGAACTCAACTCGCAGAGTTGAGTTCAGCTCGCAGCCCCATTCAATTCGCAACACTATTCTCAGTTCGCAATTTTTGTCCAAAAATTACATTTTAATTACAAAACGTCAATTTTTTAAGTCCAAATTGCGTACAAGTCTAAAATCTGAGGATCTTTCACTTGTTTTTCTTATGGAATAGCGAACAAGTTTAAAATAATATATTTTTCACTTGTCGTTCTTAGAAAAATGCGCACAAGTCTAAAATAAGGTATTTTTCACTTGTGAGACTTAGGAAATCGTGCACAAGTCTAAAATCTGAGGATCTTTCACTTGTGATGCAATAATACGAACAATAGAAACATAAGAAAAATAAAATAAAGAGAAATAAGATAAAATGAAATAAATAAAAGTTCAATGATTCATAATAAACATTGGTATCAAGTACCCTTGTATTAATGAAACACTTTGACTAAAATAAAATTACAATAAAATAAAGTAAAATAGATCCTAATCGAGGGCATTAAGAAATTATCGACAGTGGGATCATATTAGAAAGAAACAGCTGAACCAAATGATGAGTAAAAAATCTAAGAAGATTGTTAGTATGCAAACCTTATGAAATTCACAATAAGTTACATAAGAACTCACAACTTAACCATTTATCAACTTACATTTATAAGAGTATAACTTGGTTACCTATTTCCACAAAATATAATATTCATGTCAAAATGAAGTGATTTAAATATCATAGACAGTTCAAGATGATTACTGGTATTATAATCCATATAAACAAAGTCTATACTGATTTCCGAGCAAACCTTTTATTGTTTGTATGTGTATTACCAAATGTGATTCAAAAATGACATACTGAGAAATTTAGTAAAACACATAACACTGTATCTTTCACTTTGCAAGATAGAGGTCACTAAATGATGTTCTTTTCGAAACATATGACATACCCTTGAGTAAATGTGACAAATATCAAACTCGTTTTGTAGATACTAGTGGTTCTAGTTCTGTACTTAGTACAACAGAAGATCCCTTAGTATAGACAAACCAAGCTTGAAACTATTGGCAAAACTAAAGGAGTCAGGTCTGTACTTAGTACAATAGAGACACCAGTAATTTCACTAACAGCCATAATTCTTATTATTTGTCTTGACATATTTTCATAGATTCTTGATAACAGTGTATGGTCAGACTATCTTTCATCAATTAAGACTTATGTCATACGTCATATAGTAAATCACACGAGATAACACACAGAAGATTTATAGCTTATTATATGCTCAGAAATCAAAGCAGACATTGCCTACCAGTACATCATATAATGAAGCTATCTAGATCTAAAGTTTTTCAAGTAGA
Source organism: Logfia minima (assembly GCA_963921325.1). Classification (NCBI taxonomy): domain Eukaryota; kingdom Viridiplantae; phylum Streptophyta; class Magnoliopsida; order Asterales; family Asteraceae; genus Logfia; species Logfia minima. The sequence continues at coordinate 24,248,852 of OY992765.1, read as the reverse complement.
TTATATCGTGTGGAGAGAGGAGTATACTAAAATAAAGATAAGTGAAGGCCTGGTTTTAAAGATGTAAAGTTCATGTAACAAATTTGAATCTACTAACACATCTAACTTAAGACTTTTACCTACATTTATTAAGCCGATTCCTCTAATTTACTATCATTTCCCAGTTGATAAAGACTTAACCTTTATCGGAGGCGATTCCCCAACGGTAACAAGCAAATGAATGCCATACGCCTAACCCCTTTTCTCCTTTTTTTTTTTTTTTTTTTTTTTTTTTAAAAATGGCATAAACTAATAAATAAGACCAGCTAATTATTACAAAATAACTCTATGGAAGACTAATCCTCTGGATTTCTCATTCCATTTAGTTGCACCAATTTCTCGAATCGAGCTCTGTCGAACGCTTTGGTGTATAAGTCTGCTAAATTATCCACAGATGGAACCTTAGCTAACTTTATCAGGTTTTTCTCAGCACAGTCTCTAATAAAGTGATGTCGAATATCAATATGTTTAGTTTTACTGTGCTTGACTGGATTATTGGTTATTGAGATCGTTGATTCATTATCAATCATCATAGGCGTATTTGTTATATTCAGCCCATAATCAAGCAATTGCTGTTGTATCCACAGAACTTGGGAACAACAGCTGCCAGCTGCAACATACTCAGCTTCACATGTAGAAATGGCTACTGAGGTTTGCTTCTTGCATTGCCAAGAGACCAGTCTACCTCCTAGGAATTGACATCCACCGGTTGTAGACTTTCTATTCTGATTGCATCCTCCGTAATCAGAATCAGTGTAAGCCACAAAATCTAAGTCTCCATCAGTCGGATACCAAAGTCCCAGCTTCGGTTTCCCTTTGAGGTAACGAAGAATCCGTTTTACTGCTTGCATGTGAGATTCTTTAGGAGTAGCTTGATATCTTGCGCAGACACATACTGCAAACATTATATCAGGCCTTGATGCTGTAAGATACATTAGTGATCCAATCATGGCCCTGTAAAGAGTAGGATCCACGTCTCTATCACTCGATGTATCTGGACCAATACCATGGGCTTCCGGAATAGGAGTATGAAAAATTCTTGATTCTTCCATCTTGAATCGTTCTAGAAGCTCATTAGTATACTTAGTCTGATGAATGAAATATCCATCTTTCTTTTGATCGACTTGCAATCCTAAGAAAAATGTCAATTCACCCATTGCTGACATCTCAAACTTGTTCTTCATAACCTTTTCAAATTCACTACACATCCTTTCGTCAGATGACCCAAAGATGATATCGTCAACATATACTTGAACAAGTAGAAAGTCTCTTCTTTTCCATTTCACAAAGAGTGTACTGTCAATTCTTCCTCTTGTGAATCCATTCTCAAGAAGATAAGTGGACAGTGTCTCATACCACGCTCTCGGAGCTTGATGTAATCCATATAGAGCCTTATCGAGACGATATACTCTATCTGGATACTTTGGATCAGTAAATCCCGGTGGTTGAGAAACATACACCGTTTCTTTGACTTTGCCATACAAGAAGGCACTTTTAACATCCAGCTGAAATACTTTTATTTTCTTTGAGGCTGCAAATGCTAAAAATAACCTAATTGCTTCAAGCCTAGCCACAGGCGCAAACACTTCATTGTAATCAATCCCCTCTTGTTGATTAAAACCTTGGACAACTAGACGAGCTTTATTGCGAATTACGATTCCTCGATCGTCTTTCTTGCACTTAAATACCCATCTAGTTCCAATTGGATATTCCCCAACAGGTAGGTCAACCAACTCCCAAACTTGCAATTTTGTGAACTGAGACAGTTCTTCCTGCATTGCCTCGACCCACGAATTTTCCTTCAAAGCTATCTGAACATTCTTAGGTTCAATTTGTGAGATAAAGCATGAATATAGACATAGATTTGAAATCCCTGTCTCGTTCATTTCAGCATACAAGCTTGAATGAGTGGATGTACTAGCTTTAGATTGATTTCGAGTCAGAACAGGAGAATTTGGATCACCGATGATATTATCAATTGGATGAATCCTATTAATTCTTGTTGAAGTAACAGGTTCAACTGGAATATCATCCTGTAAGTTGGCACCAATTTCCTCCAAGGGTGGTATACCATCATTAGTAGTTGATATCCTTAATTGTCTCAGAGGAGTAAGAACATCATCCATAACCCTTTGAGAAGCAATTTCAGGATCTTCACTCTCTTGAGGTATATCATCTTGAGGTAGTTGTGACTCGATAGGGGGGACAACATCAGTATCGACAATATTCCTAGCATCAGACGTTTGAGCACTCGATGTTGGAGAAGGAGTGGGATCCTCATCTCCCGACAATAAATGCTCAGGAATGTCTGAGTTACTGACATAGTCACTGATAGGGACTTTAAATGACTTGAAAAGATCTGAATAGTCAAACTGCCAATCCAATCCCTTATGTGAGTCATGTGTATAGCTCGTAACTTCGATGTTATAAACTATTTCAACACGTCCCGAATTTTTATTGAAGGCCCTTTTGTTTGGTGAGTTAGGCATGTAACCTAGGAAGTATCCTTCGTCAGCCTTTTCACCAAATTTAGGTTGATGACTCGTTTTCAACAACGTACATGAAACTCCAAAGGGTTCAAACCCTTTTAAGTTCGGTTTCTTTTTGTTCAAAAGCTCATAACATGTCTTGTTCTGCTTTTTCACCGTAAGAACCCGATTGAGAACATGACATGCTGTATTCACTGCTTCTGCCCAAAATATGACCGGAAGCCTTGAATCTGCAAGCATTGTTCTCGCTGCTTCAATTAGAGTTCTATTCTTCCTTTCAGCAACACCATTTTGTTGAGGTTCATATGGTGCACTGAATTGATGTTGAATGCCTTTGCTTAAGCAATATACATTCAATGTAGAATTCTTGAACTCGGTCCCATTGTCACTACGAATTCTCTTAACTCTTTTTCTATAGATGTTCTCTATTAGATCTAGAAACTCCATAAGAATGCCCGGAGTTTCATCCTTAGATCCCAAAAAGAATACCCAAGAGAATCTAGAGAAATCGTCTGTGACAACCAGACAGTACCATTTGCCACCTATGCTTCTCTTGCTTATTGGGCCAAAGAGATCCATATGTAGCAACTCAAAAGGCGAGGAAATAGAGTTCACATTTTTAGACTTGTGTGGTTTCTTATGCTGTTTTCCTTTCAAGCAGGATATACACTTGTCTTCAAATGCAAAACTCTTCGGTGGTACACCCAGAACTAACCCATGTTTGGTTATATAGTTCATTTTTCGAAAGTTTAAGTGTGCCATTTTCCTATGCCATAGGAGAGAGTCTGATTCTGAAGCCTTGGATAACAGACAAGTAGACACCATTGAAGTAATAGGAGCAGTCATGTTGATAGCATAAATGTCCTTCTTCCTTGGAGCTTTCATCAGTATCCATTTATCGGGAATGATAAGACCAGGCTTCAGGATCAAGGCCTCTTTCTCAGTGAAGAGAACAGGATGACCTTTATCACAGACTTGGGAAACACTCACTAGGTTGTGCGTTAGTTCTTCAACATAATTCACATCCTCTAGAGTCAAAGTTCCATTAGAAACAGTTCCTTTCCCAGTAATTACTCCTCCTTTATCACCGGCGAAGTGCACTCCTTGTCTCAGTCCACCTCTGAAGTCTGTCAGTAGACTTCTGGTTCCTGTCATGTGCCTAGAGCATCCACTGTCAACATACCACCAATTATCATTGTTCCCAGTCTGCTCCTGCACATACAAGTTGTAAACAATCAGTTATCAAGAGGGACCCAAGCCATTACGGTCTTGGTTTGTCCCTTATCATCGACAAACTGTAGCTCTTTAAAGTAACCATTTTTCCCATTGGGAGCTTTGGTCACTTTTGAAGACGCATCAGCTTGCTGATGATTAGTGGTCCTGGGTCTATAAGTTGATTGATTTCCAACCCTCCCCGAAATATAACCCTGGGATTTTTGCCCTTGGCTACGATTATCATAGGACCCTTGGTAAACTCCTTGTGTGCGAGATGTAGAACCAATCTCAAAATGACTTTGGTTCCTTCTGGGAGTCATAAACCTCGACGGCACCTGATCCTTAGCAGAGTTTTCATGCCGTTTAGGTTTTGGTGGCGAGACACTGTGAGACGCATCTCTTTTCAGAGCAGTCACAGGTTTAATACCAATACCAGGTCTGGTACCTAACCTGTCTGTGCTAGAGATATTTTTAGACTTATCACTGGCCTTGCGCTTAGGAGCAGCTTCATTCTTCTTATTGGGACAACAAGAAGAGACATGTCCTCGTTGATGACATTTGAAGCATGACATCTGCTTTCGTGACTTAGCAGTCTTAGCAGACTCCTTCTTTATCTGATCAAAAGACACTGAAGGTAACTCCTTATGTTTCTTAATGACTTCATTATTTCCATCAGTACTTCCAATCATCCCACTTGATACGAATTGTACTTTAGTGAGAGATTTGACTGTACTCTTGGTTAAAGATGAATCATTGACAGTCTCCTTTTGGATCTCAGATGCAATAGACTGTTGATTTTCCAAATCCTCAGTCTCAGGATTAACGTCTGTCATTTCTAAGTCAACAGAAGTGGAAGCAGTGTAATTGGCATTAAAAGGCGGAGGGACATCTGAGTATCCTAGGCCAGTAACATCCTTTACACTACGTTGAGAGCCAATTATTCTATTTAAGGTCAAAGAAGAAGTTCTATAACCTTCAAATTTTCTATTCAGCTCTACCAGTTTCATATTTGACTCTGATAACTCCTTATCCCTAATAGCTATATTTCTATTAAGCTCATTAAGGTTTAGATATAACCCGTCTATTTTAATGCATTGTTCATTTATAATGTCAGTCAGACTGGTCTTATCTAGAGTATCACTCTTAATCTTCTCGTTCAGTGCTAATTTATCTTCACCTAACCGACGAACGTCAGACTTAGCTAAGTCTAATTCTGAGGTCAAGGTTTTGTTAGATTCTGCAAAGACACTAACCTGTGTTTGAAGATCAGTAACTAAATAGCATACATCGGTGAGAGTAAGGAGATCTAGACATACCTTTTTCTTTTCGGATTGAATATCAGCCATATATGCCACAAAATCATTGGGACTCATTTCTTCTGTCGAGTTGATGTAGAGAACATCTTCCTCAATCCCCTTAACTTCAGTGTGTGGCACATTAGCTTGAAGTTCTTCAGTAGTTGGCATGTAGGAAGTGGATTCAATTTGTTTCTCTTGATCGTCAATCTCAGCCATGAGAGCTTGCTCTGATGGTGTAGACCAATCATAAGATCCATCTATTTGCTGAACCACTAAGACTTTGGAAGTTAGATTACTTCCCGAATCTTGTTTTGAAGATCCAGCATCAAGCTTTGGTCTTTGGCATTCCCTGGCAAAGTGTCCGTAACCTTGACAATTATAACACTTGACCTTGGACTTGTCAAAACCTGGTCGATTTCCAACTACTCTCTTACCCGTACGCTTTAGGAAATTCTTTACTCTCCTTGACACCATAGCCAGTTGCCACTGGAGGTCCATTTCCTCTAAGTCGTCAGGATCAACCTGATCATAATCTTCATCAAATTGTGCTGGATCGTTTATCTTCCCTTGAATATAGTTTTCATAAGAAGCAACGAACGATGCCAACACAGAAAGTTGTTGTTCGGCTGATTTCACACTCATCGGCATCTTATGATGCCCTTGAGTGGATTTATCTGAGGTGGTGTTCCTGTTTCGTTTATCACCGTTATCCGAAGCAATGAAACAGAGATCCTCAGTCAATTTTTCTCCAATCTCATCAATTTCACCTGCAAACAAAGCCGTGGTCAAATTGGATGAGGAATTAGAGATACTAGTCTTTCCATGGTACAGACCAGGATTCTGTAGATGATCAGAATCCGTATCTCTCGTTTTCTTAGAGAAGTCATAACCCCTTAGTTTATCAATCGCTTTCTCTAGGGTCATGGTTGCATATCTTTCATCATTATCTTTCAGCATGATACCGTACATCTCCCATTTACAAGGTAAACCCTCAATAAACTTGTCGGTTTTCTCCTTGTCATTATAAAAGATAGCATGGTCGTCAAGCTCACTTAATAGATGATAGAAACGGGTGGTGTAAGCCTCAAGATCTTCTTCTCTAAAAGCCTTAAATACCATAAACTGCTTTTTTAGAAGATTACATTTACCAGCTTTCACCTGAGGGCTCCCCTCACATCTCTTTTCTAGAGCGTCCCACAGCTCTTTAGCTGTGTGAAAGGACTTCAACTGATGGTTGATCTCCTTAGGAAGGCTCATCTTAATTGAAGAATGTGCTTTATTATCGATGGTGAATTCTTTCTTCTGATGGTCATTCATTCGATCATAAGTCACAATCACTGTTGCGTTCCCTACCTCAGCTGTAGGTGCAACATATCCGTTTTTAATACACAGCCAGATAGTTATGTCATGGAATCTACAGTAGCTTTCGAACCTGTCTTTCCACCCATAATAGTCCTCAAGTCTGAGTAGCTTCGGTGGAACATTAGATTTTCCAACCTCGTGTTCCATCTCGATCATTCGGCTTAAATCAGACATTTTAAAGTGAAAAATTAAGTTATATTGCGAATTTAATAATCTCAACTCGCAACTAAAAAAATGTCAACTCGCAGAAAATCTCAGCTCGCAGAAACTCAGTTCGCAAGGAACTCGGTTCGCAGTTGATTCTCAACTCGCAGAAAACTCAGTTCGCAAGGAACTCGGTTCGCAGCTGATTCTCAACTCGCAGAAAACTCAGTTCGCAAGGAACTCGGTTCGCAGCTGATTCTCAACTCGCAGATAACAGTAACCCTAATCTCAACTCGCAAAACGGCGCCTCGAAATCTGGGAACTGAAACTTTTTGGTATTTTACGAATAAATCCGTAGATTTCGTTCGAAAAACGACCCTAAAGATGTTATATAACCAAAAACCTTGTAACCACAATGTTTCTAAGCCCGAAAGCTCTGATACCAATTGTAAGTCTCTAGATCTTGGTTAGCGATAACGGATTATCTTTTAGGTATTGAGGTGCGGAATCCCTCAATACTTAAGGTTTATTGCTTATATAACTTTGCAATTAATTAACAAGCTTCGTTTTGATATTAACTAGTGTTAAACAATCAAAACCGAGCCTATTCAATAAATGCTTTTATATCTGCACAGATTTCGAGGAGAGAATACTTAAAATATTTGGTGTGTATATTTCTGGCACGGATTTCTAGGTCTCAATAATAATGAGCAGCATTAAAATATTTATATCTGGTTCAACTCGCAGGCCATGGGCTTTGCGAGTTGACTCAACTCGCAGCCCATGGGCCTGCGAGTCGAGATGATTGCGAGCCCAAATCTCAACTCGCAGCTGAGAGCTGCGAGTCCAGATGGTTGCGAGATGAGATCTCAACTCGCAGGTCAAACCTGCGAGTTGGCTTCTCAATTCGCGAATTTTGACTTTAACTTTGAAATTCGATACTTGTTCAATAACATTTAACAAATAATAATAACAAGTTAATATCATATATTTACGAGTCTAAACCAATTTATACAAGTTTGACAATAAATACACTAGTCCTATTACAAGCTAGATCTGTTGTCACAATAATATGTCCCAACAGACACAAAAATATTCAAAACCAGCGACACAAGGAAAACCAGCGACACAACCAACCTGATTCGTTTTTTCAATTATTCTGTGATTTCTGTGGATCTTTTCTGGATTTCTTCGTCTGAATCTTGTTCTCCTTGTTATTCCGCATCGATAGGTACACATTTTACTTTTTATCAATTTGTATTTCACTCGCCATTGTTATTTAAAGTTTCGGTTTATTTAGAGTTCCTATTTTACCGAAATTAACTAACTAAATGTGTTTATATATGCATAATGCATGTTGTTTTATACTCCTGCTATATTAATACAACTTCGGACATGATCAAAACTTAAAAACCCCAATTTGTGTTCATCGGATTAATCTGGGTTTCTTGATGTTCATCTTTGCGACACAAGCGTTGTGTCGCTGCCTTATGACGCTGGTCATATAGCGACACAATACTTGTGTCGCTGCCTTATGACGTTGGTCATATAGCGACACAATACTTGTGTCGCTGCCTTATGACGCTGGACATAAAGGAACACAATTGTTGTGTCGCTGCTTTATGACGCTGCTTTGTCTGCGTCACAACTGCTATGTCGCTGATCTACTTGTGCGACACAATCCTTATGTCGCTAATAAATCATTAATTTGATTAAATTGCAAAACTGCGACATAACTCGTTATGTCGCAGTCTATCCTGCGACACAAGGCTTGTGTCGCAAGACATTTTTTAATTCAAAAATGTCAATGTTATTTATTGAAACTAACGGCTTCCAAGTTTCTCGGTTCTTACAGATATGGCAGGTGTAAATGTGAACGCTTTATTCTGGGAACCACGTCACAATGTGATTTCGTTTTTGGATGATGACAAGGAATCGGCCGCCCCATACAGACCAATGATCGCCTTCCTTCGCCGTTCCAGGATTTATAATGCAATCACAGCCACAACCGCTATCTACCGTGATCACATCATGGAATTTTGGGCTAACGTGGCAATAAATTCAGATCTCCCATACACCAGGATTATCTCCCGAGTTCATGATCGTGAGATCATAATATCCGAACAGACTATCAGGGAGTTCTTTGAGTTTCCGGACGACTCAGAAATGCCGGTTACGTTTTCAAATGCATTTATCTCTGGTGGCATGATTCGTCTGGGTTATCCTACTATCCCCAGAGATCAATATCGCAAGGCCTTTCTCACCAAGGTCTGGCGGTATTTGATGCACATAATGATAGTGTGCCTTTCTGCACGCTAAGCTGGTTTCAATGGCATCAGCCACTCAACTGCGTCAGCAATGCTGGCACTGTTATACAATAAGCCCTACAACTTTTCGGGCTATATCTTTCGCGCTATGGTGGACCACACTCAAGCAGGTGAGAACCAGTGGGCTTTGTACCCACGATTTGTTCAACTTCTCATCAACCACCTGCTCCCGGAATTACCGGTGGCCCCACAGCACCAATTCCGACCGACGCCGATGAATACCAGAATTTTTGTGGTCTCCGGCCAATATGCTAAGGGTGCACCGGTTCCACCTGACGTGCCTCTTTTTGGACACATTGTGGATGAGGCCTATGTGCCTCCGGAGGGTGACGAATTCGCCGAACCGGCTCCTATTCCTAGGCCACTGTCACCTCCACCAC